>CM073763.1:41887895-42175395 GCA_037127475.1 Arma custos | reverse complement strand
TTATGATAATCTGTTATTATAAATTAAAAAATCGAAAGTAAAAAAATAATATAAGGATTTATGTTCATTGAACATTACTTTAATCGGGATCTCGCTGACTTACGTCAAATTTATATTTGAATTTATATATATATAAAAACGTAAGTCAGCGAGATCCCGATTAAAGTAATGTTCAATGAACATACTTCCCCGTGTATACCTCGAAAAATTGCGAGATCACAGGGATATAGGATCAGTGAAGAGAAAGGATTTGTCTAGCTGGAATGCGTGCCTTGGTAGCTCAGTGGTTAGAGCACCGCGCTAGAAACGCGGGCGACCCGGGTTCGAATCCCGGCCAAGACATAATCTTTTCTCTTCAAAATTAAAAAAAAAAAAAAAAAATATATATATTTAAATAATTAAAATTAAAATTTATGTTTTATTAATTTTTTTATTTTTTATTTATTTTTTATTTATTTTTATTTTATTTTATTTTATCAGATGTATTATCGCTTATCGATTATATTATCGATTATCGATGAAATATCGATTATCGATAGTATATATATATATATATATATATATATATATATATATATATATATATATATGTATACGGTGTACTGACTGATGTAAAGAAATACAGACTTGGACCTAATTGTACAAACAATCAAGCTGAACAATACGCTATACTGAAAACACTAGAATATATACAGACATTTAATTTCCGCAGGACATCTATTTGCATACTAACTGACAGCCAAAGTACGTTATACAAACTCATTAATCGCAAAATTCATGAACTGCTGATTGAATAAACCAGACTTACTTTACTCCACTTACAAAAAGCAGGATACAACATCAACTTCAGGTGGGTGAGAGGGCACTCTGGCAACATCGGCAAAAATTTAAACTTACAGACAATAAGACATGCCCTTGCCATCGAAGAAACTTACTTACACTTAATATATAAATGCAGACTAACCGACGAACCAAGGACTACACTTATCAAACATGTGACGCAGAAGGACAGCTGGCCAATCAGTGTTAAGGACTTGTACTGGAAGTATTTTCAGCAATTCAAGGTGTTTGCTAGAGCAGTGTGGTTAATCATCACTACACGAAATCAATATTATAGGGGAACAAGAATTTTAGTTCTGTTTTCAATTACTTTGTTGTAATTTTGTGTTTTTTCCTATTTCTTTTTTTTTGTATTTGTTCAAATCGCTTAATATTTACTATGATCAATATTTTTATGTTTAAGTTTTGTTTTTTAATGATGTATTTTCAATTTAGCCTTTAGTTTTGTATATAAATAATAAAAAAAAAAAAAGTACAATTGATGATAATTGTTGACCTATGATAATTTATGTTGAAGAAATTGGTTCGGGTAGAGGTCACTGAATGAAATTCTCAAGTAATTTCAGAAGAATAAAGATCTTCTGAAATTACTTGAGAATTTCATTCAGTGACCTCTACCCGGACCAATTTCTTCAACAAAAAGTACAATTGTATGTAATGTACTATAAATGTACGGAACATGCAGAACAATACACGTCCTTCGCGTAGGGGTACTGCGTGAAGGGAAAAAAAAAATATATGTATATATATATATATATATATATATATATATATATATATATATATATATATATATATATATTATCGATTATCATTTATATATCGATTATCTGATGTATTATCGATTATCGATAATCAAGGTTAGGTTTTATTGCTTATAGACGCACAACATCTATCGTCATTAGCGTCTTTCTTCTTTTTGTTCAAATGTTTATTTCATTATTTATTTATTCATTTATCAGCCTCTTTCTTCTTTTGATTCAATATTTAGTCCTTTATTATTTTTTGGTTTATCTTTTATTTCCATTTAACTTATAATTATTATATTTTACTGAAAATATTATTTTCTTTAAGAAAGGTTATCACCTTGTCTATATTTGCGGCGTTATTTCCCAGGATAGTCGAGGTTTTCCTATCAATCCCCAAGCCATGAAAATATGTTTCATACAGGGGGCATTCTTCCAAGATGTGGGTGATAGTTAGTTGCACCCTGCAACTTCCGCACTTTGGTAGTGCGTCTTTTTCAATCAAATATCCGTGTGTCATCCGCGTGTGGCCGATTTTTAGTCTCGTGATGACTACTTCCTCTCTTCTGTTGCTGCGGCTAGAACTTTCACACGGTTTTATTTCCGCTTTAATATTTTTCAATTTATTATTTTTATCAGTTGCCTTCCACAGCTGTATCCACGTCATGAGTGCTTGGTGTTTTAGATATTGTGAAATGTCCGATATGGTATAAACATTTGTTATGGTCGGGGATGATGCTGCTTTCTTGGCTGCTCGGTCTGCCGCTTCATTGCCTTTTATTCCCACGTGAGATGGTATCCAGACGAATACCAACTCCTTGTCGATGTTTTTGATCATTGTCGAGTAAGCTTGGGCATTTTTAATTACTTTGTCTTTCGTATATATATATATATATATATATTCTTGAAAGCCATTATTGCAGATAATGAGTCCGTGAAAATAACGAATTTTTTTTTCTTGACATTGCATAATATTATATAGGGCTGCTTTGATTGCGTAACATTCTGCGGTGAAATTACTGGTTGTGTGTGGCAGCCTATATTTAATTGTGTTAGTACCGAAAATTATAGAACTTCCAACGTTATGGTTTGATTTGGATCCATCTGTATAAATGTGTTGGCTATTTCTGTATTTGTCAAAGATTTTTCTAAACTCTAAAAGATATGTGTGTTCTGATATGGTGTTCTTATTGTGTTTGTTGAGACTTAAATCTATCGATGGTAGTTTCAAGGTCCAAGGTGGGTAGCTGTTTTCATCTGTGTTTGTTTGAAGATTCTTGATTTCTTCTATATAGCTTCTTGCTCGTATTCCAAGTGGGGCTGGTAGTCTTGGGTTTTCTGTATATCTTCTTGTATTAATATTAAAAATATATTTCCATGCTGGATTATTATTATTGAATTTTAGTCTTCCAATGTATCCAGAAGCGAGTTGGTGTCTTCTGACAGCTAGCGGAGCAAGACCGGCTTCTACGCATAGACTGTTTACAGGGAGGGCTAGATCTGAATGCACTTGTTGAAATGCGGATTCCTGCGTGATGGACTGAGTCTAAAGTGGAAAGCAGTTTGAGATTTGCTGATGAGTAGACAAAACTGCCATAATCCAATTTTGATCTTATTAAACTGGTGTAAACCTTTAACATGCTGGATCTGTCTGCTCCCCAAGTGCTTCCAGCCAGAACTTTCAGTATGTTTAATCTTTTTACACACTCTTACTTCAGCCATCTAACGTGATCTTTCCAGTCGACGATAATATAATTTAACATAATCGATAATATAATTGATAACCGATAATATATATCGATAAGCGATAATACATCTGATTATCGACAATCGATAATAGATAATCGATATATCATCAATAATCGATAATATATTCGATATCCCATAATATATATCGATAAGCGATAATCGATAATCGATAATACATCTGATTATAGAAATATCGATAATCGATATAAAATGAAATAAAAAAATAAAAATAAATAAAATAAAATAAAAAAAATAAAATAAAATAAAATATAAAAATACAATAAAAAAAAATATATAAAAAAATAAAATAAAAAAATAAAAAAAAATAAAAAAAATAAATAAAAAAATAAGATAAAAAAAATAAAATAAAAAAAATAAATAAAATTAAAATAGAATAAAAAAAATAAAATTAAATTAAATTAAAATAAAATAAAATAAAATAAAAATATAAATAAAATAAAATAAAAATAAAATAAAAAAAAAATATAAAAATAAATATCATAATAAAATATCATGGACCATGATTGGCTCAGTAATCGCGTTATTGTGGCAGCGAAAACTGCTGTTATTGACGAAATTAACTTTCAAATACAAAAGATGTCACCAGGTGATCTAATGTCCTTTAAATCAATCGATACTAGTATTGATGAAAACAAAGCTGTAAATTATCCAACTGATTTTTTTAAATGCTCTCGATATACCAGGAACGCCACCACTCAATCTTCGGTTGAATATTGATTCACCTATTATTCTTCTGCCTATAATTATTGAATCCACCTTAATTATACATGTTTGGTCATCAAAAATACTATCGGAAATGTTATTGAAGCAGCCATGTTGGATCTTTAAAGAATAAATCGTCCTGTTGCCACCTATGCCAATAGAACACATAATACCGTTCAAAAGACTTCAATTTGATATATGATTGGGTGTTGCTATGCCCATCAACAGGTCTTAATGCCAGACAATGTCCATATGCGGTTTGGACCATAAGTGCATCCATCTTCTCCATCCATTTCTCCCATGGACAAGTATATGTTGCATGCTCCCGTATTAGTAAACCATCTAATCTATTTGCATTAGCAAAGGACAGATTAAACAAAAATATTGTGCATCGATTAGCGCTCAATTAAATTGAAATAAATAGTTATAACTTAAAAAAATCTATATGATTGGGTGTTGCTATGCCCATCAACAGGTCTCAAGGCCAGACAATGGCTATATGCGGTTAGGAAATCCATGTTTCTCCCATGGGCAATTATACGTTGCATACTCACGTATTAGTAAACCATCTAATATATTTGTATTAGCAACGGACAGATTAACAAGCGCTCAATTAAATTGAAATAAATATTTATAATTTAAAATAACATTACTAGCCATAATTAAAAATCAACTATTATATACCTCATTCATTAATCTCATGTTTATATTTAATGAGTAATGAATTTTGTATATTATTTACTTATTATATAGTTATATATAAGATAAATAAAATATAAAATCAAAAATCTATTAAATTCATTTTTTCATTAATTAATTATTTCTTTTAAATTCTAATTTTAACTAATATTTTTTAAAACTATTAAAACAGCCACAGCAACGCGTGGCCGGGCAGCTAGTATATATATATATATATATATATATATATATATATATATATATATATATATATATTTATATATATATATAATATAAAAACAAATTTGTATAAATAAACTTGAATTGGTAGTTTATTTCGCTAGAACTTCTACGATCTCATAACCTCGTTAATAACTATAGTTCTTCGAAAATTCTACAAAAAAGGGAACCTTTAACTTTACAAATTACAGATACTTTGTTACAAATGGTAAATCGAAATATTTTTACCTTGTGTTAAACTAAGTTTTAGAATCGTCAAAGCACATCTATCGCCTATGCTGATATGAATATTTTTCTTACTAAAGATATTAAATATCATATACACACATTAACATACATTGACTTTAAATGCCATTACAAAAATCATCCACAGACAAAGAAACAGAAACACGTAGGTATATAATCTCTACTGGCTACACAGGAATGGCATGTAAACGTCAAAGCACATCTACCACCCTATGTTGATATGAATATTTTTCTTACTAAAGGTATTAAATATCATATACATACATTAACATATATTTACTTTAAATGCATTTACAATAATCACCCACAGACAAAGAAACAGAAACACGTAGGTATATAATCTCTACTAGCTACACATGAATGGCATAAGGCTAAACCAATAAAGTACAATATCAAAAACTCATTTGTGAGGATTATAGGAATCTAACCCCTTCATCGAACAGATGGGGGGAGTGAATGAAAAATTGAAAATCTATACTCATGTCCAATAACCGGGGAGACGGCCACACTTAATTTCTTCCAGAGGAGTTTTCCGATCCTGTCAGAACTCAGAACTGCCCTCATCAACCTATGATCTCAACAAATTATGGATGGGCAATAAACTTGATCAATGGTTCGTGAGATACCCTGCCTCCTTCACGCAATCTTTTTTATACCTTAACGAAAATTGTTATTATCAATTTCTTATGCTTAAAGAAAATCTATGAAATTTATCAGACGTTATAAGTCACCACTGATAAATTTAAAATCAATTTTTTTCCGGTTTTGATGGCTCCACTACATGGAGTTATGAACAAATGTTAGTAGTGCAACATTAATAAAGTATAATCTATTTAAATTAATAAATCTATATATACTAGTGTATAGTCTAGTTCTACGGATGTCCCTATGATTGCTCATAAATGATGTCGTTTTTACAAATATTTTATTTTCTATTTAATATTTAAATACCTGTATATTTTAGGTTGATTGAAAGATTGGACTTTAGGCTAACAATGTTATCATTTTTTCAATTTATTAATATTTCTGCTATGATAACTTTTGATATAAAATGAGGACGGAAGCCGAAGGAAGACCAGGGCTAAATGTTTCTATTGAATGTGTACATGTTCTGCAATTCATTAGAATACTTTAAAGTGTCTCAATTAAGGAAGTCAGCAGCATGGCTGGCGAAACGTTGGCAGAAAATTCACCAACACGGTCTAAACCAGAAGAAACAACAGAAGTTCTTTGTATTAATAGTGGAAACTTGAAAGAGTATTTAACCTTAAAGAAGTTTTTTTCCAATTTTTGTACATGCTCTACATGTTCTTTAATGTAAAAATGGTTGAATGGGTAATTCTAATAATGCATTGAAATGGTCAATAGTGAGTAAGAGGAATTACTCAAAATCAGAATAACATATTTTATTGTGCCAATAATTATGATTTAGGCCATCTTCAGGGTGGGTGCTGATTCCGAGATGATGCGTCAAACTATCATATTCATTTTCTTCCGATTTAAAATATTTAATTGTGCACTTTTATTTACTTTTCCTCCTTATTTTCTTTACTTCTATAGGAATGTTGATTGGTATCTGCAGAAAAGAAAGTCAACATAATTGAGTGTAGACATCACCTATGCCTTGGATTGCCTATTAAAAATAAAATAAAAAATAAAATCTATATGGTAATCTGTGTGGAATAGATTGAAGAACTAGAAAATAAACTTCCTTTCAGAGCTAGGAAAAGGAAGACGTTAAATCAAATAAACGAGCACAAACAGAGGTAGTTTTACCACAAGATTCATCTCAGTGAAATAATATTTGAAAATACAGTCTAGTTCATGTAACTTCAGTTCATGTAAGCCTATTACAAACGAACCTTCGAGGTTGGTGTATTACTTGTATAGAGTCTAACATAAAGTTAATGCATCCTGAAACATAAAAAACAATTAAATGAATGGTTAAACATTAAATTACCGGTAAACGGCATTAATCAAATTGTTTAATAAAACAGTTTTGTAACAAGAAAGTTTCATCAATGCTCTCGTCTTGTCAGCAATTTTAACTTCTTTGGCTTTCCCCCTTTTTCTACATGTCAATATACTAGCTCTATGATTAGGATAGAGAGAAGGTAGGAGATAAGAGAGTAGAGAGTAGGGATGTAGTAGATAGTTTATAGTAGAGACTGTATTCTTCATGGACAACGGTTCTGCAAGGAGGTGACTTGTCCTAGGTCACGTTCAACCGCCAGATATTTTCCCCTTATTTTGGGTACCCTATTTTTATAATAATTTATAGAAGCTGGGTGAGCCCCAGGAGGGTCCTAGATCTTATATGACCCATCTCCGGCAGCAAACAGACTATATAAAAGTACTGCCTTGCAGCGGGATTTGAACCAGGATTTCCGGCATGACAAGTCAGTGCTCTACCACTGAACCACTCCGCTCCCAGATGTAGTCCATAGCCAATAAGTTATAATGATATTCAATAGCAATAAGTAATATAGTTAGTATGCCCCTTTTATATCACATTATATCTATTCAATATCTCAATAAACCTACATATTTCATACAAGTCGTTTACAGTTTGTTAGCTATTAGTAGGATTTATTACTGTAAAATTAGTATTAATAAAAATTAGTAGCATTCTCGAATGAAAGGACATTAATAATAAGTATGTTAGTTAAGTAAATATTTAAATCCCCTTATTGCTTTAAAGAGACAAAAATGGTATGAGGTATTGCGTCAATGAAATTGCGATTACCTGAAATATTTCAATTGCTCATCATTATCATATTCTTTTCCACTTTTACCGCTGTGCAGTGTGAGGGATCCAGCTTATAGAGCCTGAACCAATCATTTCAATTATTACAAAGTTTAATAATTTTCTTATAAAGAATAGTAGTAGTCGAGCAAAAAATCAATGTAAATAATAATTTATATTATATGAATACATAAAAAGCCAGTCTCTACCACATTGCACATTAAAGAATTTGCTACCTATAATTTATTTTTTTGTTCTGCTTGTTGGTTGTGCCACATATTGTTCTCCCTAGGTCCGCTAGCAAACGTAACTGCAAACATCGATTTATAAAGGGCCTCATTTGGTTACCAGTAAACCGATGTATACAGGACAGGGAAGATACTGCCAATACCTCTTTGATCCATTAGAGCAGTAACCAGTATCGATATATGCACGGCCGAATTACCACTCTACTGTAATTAATCAAACGGCCTACTCTGTTTTCCTTCTGTGTGATCAGTGACCGGAATGTCGAACAGAATGTGGACTTTCTTATTACGAATGTACGAGAGATAACCATAGTTATGAATATGCTAGAAGATATTAGATTATTAAAGATAAGATTATATATATATATATATATATATATATATATATATATATATATATAATAGTCATCATATATTCAATCTTAATGGGGTGCCCCAGCGAGTTGACGCGCACAGTAAAGTGCACCTACTTGTTAAATCGAACAACGCTTCGGAGATACCTCAACCATTCCTAATCCGTCGAATATGTGAAGTCCATCAGGCAACTGGATGGAAATTTACAACAACCGAGTGGCATTCCCCCGTTGCAGTTCAATCGGGGATAGCTTTGTGGTTTTCCAGAATGTGAAATAGCCTTCCCAACGGTCTACCTCGGAGAAACTGCCATAACTCCTGGATCTATACCTATTCGTCACTGTCCTTTAACCAGAGTGTATGTCGGTTAAGGAGGAGGCGCTGGTGAATTAAACCCAAAGGGACTAACGGAGCTGCGTGTAGCCTGCCGCTACACCATGGAAACTGTAAGATTGGCCTTTTTTTTTTTTCGTGAAAGCAATATATGACTAAAAGAACATCACATCGTGTAGCTAAAGATCATTATAACTGCATAAATACATATATATCTTATAGTCAATGAAACATTACAGCAGTATTATTATGATTTATGCTGTTAATAACTAATAACACGGGGTGCACCTGTGGTGTAATGGTTATTATAAGAGCCTACTTAGATCAAGATCACAGGTTCGCAGTCTGGCTGTTGCCTTTAGTTTTATTAAAGAGAGTAAAACAGCCTTAGTTATGCCGTCCTTCGGGATGAACGTAAAACGGGGGACCCGAGCCTGTATGATGCTAGCAAGGTACTCCTTTAAGATATCCCTATCCCGGATAGGCCAAATTTAGGACTACCACTGTAGCATCGTCCGATTAGCCCTACAAATATTAAGTGGCGTTAAATAAATGAAAAACTAATAACACCTAATAATTATTAAGCTAATTGAATTATATTTCATTTATTATTATTATCATTATACATCCCACACTGTATGGATGTTATAATCGTAGTAATCTTTAAAAACTCTATTTTTTTAAGTTTTGTAAATAATGTTCATTAATTATTTATAATTTCTTGATTTGTTAATTAATCTATTATTCAGATAGAAGTAAAACTTGAAGATATTTTTTGAATCACATTAGATGAATCACTGATGTAGATGGCTCTCAAAAAAGCCTACAAAGATATTTTCATATTTTCTATTGTTTTCAAAGGGAAATGAAATAGGGTTACAAAGTTTTAAATGCAAGCATTGAAAGTAAGGTATATAATATAATAAGGTATATGGATAGTATCATTAAAATAAGGAAGATAAATTTGAATCATCACACATAAAATTTCATAATTAATAATCTTGTGATAATATTTAATTAACAGTAATTTGTTTCGTTTGCTTCAAATTGATGAAAACTAAGATTAAACTAAAGCTAAAGGTGAAAGATATACATTAAACAAATCGTAAGTCATTGTGTGTAGTTGAGACTGCGGGAAAAGGACCCCTCTTCTATTCACCGACTTAGTGAATATTCCGAAGAAGCTCTAGACCCGTTATTAACATTATTTACGAGAAAGAACTGCTTTGTATACAACGAAAGCAATTTGAAGCTTTTCTTGGCAGTTTCTCTCTTCAATTTCACGGGATTCGCCTTTCTTTCTCAACGTAGTTTCTCAAGGCTTAGCCTCAGTTTAATTTTAATTTTACACATGGAAAACCATGAAATAATTAAATTAATTTTAGGGAAATTAACGTAAGGAAAGAGACTAATTAATTTCTATAGAATGGAACCAAGGTGATAATTAATTATAATGATTATAATATAAGTTTGAGAAAACACGAAGGCTTGATTTCCTTACCTCTATTCAGTGTTTATCAACTTCTATATTCCGCCGGATATCGCTTCGAGTGATGTGACGACAAATTTGAACTTTTCAATCGTTTCCTTTATAATATTCTCGAAAATAAAAATACAATTAACACCGTATTTCCCGTTTTCGTATCACCAGAATATCTGGTTTATGGTTCGACCATATATGATCTGTGATTATAGGTTGATCCCAAAAAATATTGGTCGCTGTGTATGAAATAATATATTGCCGTGTAAAATGGTAGTAAGGCTTTGAAATCTCAGTAAAGGGGTAACTTTTGGTAAGAGTTTAGTGAATTACGTTTGTCCAGTTTTAATGCCTATTCAGATAATGATTTAGGTAATATCGTATTGGGCCTTGAAGAAAACCTGCATAGAGAGTCAAAACGTGAATGTAAGTCGGTTTTTCAATCTATATACAGTATATACAGTATAGATTAGTTACTATAATCTGTAGTAAAATTTTATTTTATATTATATAAAAGTTTTATTTCAGTATTTTTATTTTAATGAATAAAAGTTTAAAACATTTTGTGACCCAACTTCCGTCAATGGATTAATAACCAAGCACAAACTCTTAAGGCGGTCTGTTTGTAATATACAGTCGGTTCAGCATTAATTATCTTTTTAGTAATTTGTTCGTTAATAAGCCCAACGATCTTAAAAGCATTACTGACAATAATATTATAATGTCAAGAAAAATGAAAGTGATACTTTAAAGACACTCTTAGCCGACTGGGTAACGTCCGAGAGGCTATCCTGAAGTGAGAAGATTGTGTCAAGGTGATCCTAAGGACTTTTTGTTTGTCCAAAAGATTTAGGGCAGCCTTCGAGCCTTCGCGTTTCCTAAGCTTATATTATTATTTTTATAATAAAAATATCGTAAAATAACTCTTTTGGAAATGTAAATTAATTATAATTGACTATTGGATGCTAGGAATAATTAAGGTAAAAAAAAATGTAATGATTAACTAATTGTAGGAAATAACCAAAAATCAAAAACGAAAAGTATGCACAGAAATGAAGTTTTGGAATAGCTAATACCTATTTTGTGACCTATTTTTTTTTACCAAAGTTTTTCATAGGCCACTTCTGCCCTGCTTAGGAAGAAAGCCATAACTCAATAAAACGTAATATATACTTTTTCACAACATTTTTCCGGTAAAATGTACATTTAAAGGATAAAATAATTTGATATAAAAAATAAAAAAACAGTATTAGCTTTAAAAAAAATCGATTTTGGCTTTTTTGGGTATAAAATGGGACTTAAGGTCTTGTTATCTCCAAACAGGAGTGCAAACCGTAACATAACTCTCATGTTGGCTCATAATATATTTTTGTTTATAGGCTAATTAATGAACGCATAAGACTGACAAATGATTACTTATTAAATACAGAAAAAAAAACACCTACAAAACCGTAATTTGACCTTAACTCAATTTTCATTTTTTTTGGACCTAAGGCCTTTTTTCCTAGTAGGGTAGACTTGTACTATAGTTTTTTGTTTTTACAAATCTTCAATTAAATAAAAATTAACCTTCCGTTCTATTCATAGAATAGAACATTTTTCAGTTGAATTAGCTTCCTTTCTGATTTCATATAATATTGTCAAATTTAAATTTTTAAAATAAAATATATGTCAGCAAAATAGTTAAGAGCTTTAACTACTATAACGAACTGTATTTTTTTTCACGAAACAGCCTTTTAAGACCACGCGAATATCACTACTTTTCTTATCATCTTTTGCTTCTTTTCTTTTAACCACGCAGTACCATTCAGTCTTTCTTTATTTTCCACAAGAGCATTCAATTCATTTAATTTCTTTCCGTGTTCCTCTCTATCTAGACAGTCTTTTCCTGTTATTTTGAATCTGTCTGCTTCCTCTCACATTTGTTTTATATACCCCCCTTGGTGAATCCTTACCATGTTCCCGTAGAATCTTAATCTTCTGATTTTCATTTATATTCTAAGTCGGTCTATAACTTGTAGCCTGTTTTTTTTTATAATTGATTGATTGATTGAGATTGAGCCACCCGCCTTCAGCGGACTCATACTATGTATTTACTTAAAATACCTCCGGGTAGGAAAAGTGCTATAATTATTTCCGTATAAATATTGTAAATATTTTTTATATAAATAAATGGAGATTTGAAACAAAAAAAAAAACTTGTAGCTTTCCTGGGCTCATTGATTCTCCTCAGGATCCTGCTCTTTTATAAAGTATTTTTTCTAGTTTAGATGTTTCCATCCAGTAAAAAAATAATGGTTTTGTCATCGTATTGTTGAGTCTTATTTTTGAGTTAAAGGATAGGTTCTGTTTAATATAAATATTTCCTGTTGCGAATCTTAGTTTTCCAACTTTGGGATTTTCTCTTTTATGTTCTCATTTTCCAAACCATTGTTGTATATTGTTTATCCTAGATATTTAAGTTTATTACTTGCTACTTAGTTTATTATTGTTTAGTTACAAAAAAAAAATCCTCAGGTAACAGAGCTGTTGGTCATGATGCAATATTCGGAAGAAGAAGAAGAAAAGCGGAAGTGAAAAGAGGAAAGAACAACACTCAGCCGGAGGATATATTGTCATCTCGGAGAGTTGTTTTCGCTATAGATCTCAGCGCCCCTGGCGGAGACTGGTAAAAGCGGGAGCGAAGCAAATATTAGCTGTCCCTTCATAAAAGCTTCATGTAACAAAAACAGAAAAAATAATAGTAGAAAGAGAAAAACAAAATAAGAAAAAAGTAAGAAATGGGAAAGAAGAAAGTAAAAGACTTTCCCCCTTTGATAGGATTCCGTGATATTTGTACCTACTTGTGCATATATTACCTGTCCTGAAATCCTACACTAAAGTGTTTCATATTGCTTTTCTCAAAATAGGTTGTGTTGGAAGCCACAACAGTGCCCTTTTATTGGAGGAAATATAACAAACCGGATTGTGAGATGAACCTTCATTAGGACAAATGTAAGTGCACTGTCGGCAATTTTACCAGCTAACGACTTCCAGGCAACCTGAAGGTAACTATTTGCTTAAAATAAATGAGATTTTGTTTCGCAATTAAAAGTTTGTTAACCAGAATCACCTCTAATAGTACAAGAATTTTGAGAAACGACTAAAAACAAAAAAGAAATCACAATATAAAAAATTTCAATAGCTTTATTTTATTTGCATAGAAATCGTTCTTTTATCTAAGTTACTAAAGAAATAACTTATTTTTTGTTTACGCAATATTCAATTTTTAAGAAAAAATAGCGTACCATTTGATACAATAATTCGTAAAAGATTCCTACTTAATGTCCAGCTTTATAACATTAATTTTAATAATCATTTGTTTTTCGGAATAGTTTATTTTTTCTTTATAAATAAATATGATTATTTTATTAAAACTGTAAAATTATAATGATTTATTATAATTAACGAATGTATGTGACAATTTTGCTTAAGGTTAGCATAGCCCAAGATCGCGGGATAATATTTCGGCAGGTGGACCTAGTATTTTTAGGCCCTTTTTCAAAAGGGAGTAAAAGTCTTGGTTTACCTCCTTCGGAAGGGACGTAAAACGGGGTCCCGAACCTGTACGATGTCAGGTAATTATATCCCTATCCTAATTAAACCTGGGTAAGCAAAATTTAGGGCCCCACTGCGGCATCTTCAAATTACCCATAGCAGCATAAAATTACAAACAAACAAACTAAATAAAAAAATATATCATAATAGATATAATAGATATTCTATTGTTATTGTATGTTATTCTATTATTATATCTAAATAATTGTTAACAGTGGGGTCTTATCTATTTATTTTATTTATTTATTATTTACTTACTTAATATTTATCTCAATACTTTACTAATTATGATAAACTATCATAATAAATATACTTTTCTGATCACTCTTTTGGGATAGCACACGGTCATAATTCATTAATCATATGCGAAAAACTGAATTAACGAAGTTCACCTAGACCAACCGACCGACACAGGCTCTACAACGGGTCCTGACTGCAACAAGGCGTCGTCTCCACTCTTCTTTTTCCTGTGCCAAGGTCCTCCAAGCTCTGGACCCAAGAATTTCACCTATAAAAAAAAAAAATAGTCTAAAATACGACATACATAAGATGAAAGTATTATTTTATGGAAAGTAAGTGGTCATGGAGTTCTTTATCATAAAGGATGAGCATATTTGGTTTTAAACAATCCAAAAAGATAATCGAAAGAAACAATAGTATCAAACGAAAGCTTAAATAAGGTGATAATTCCCTCTAGTTAATATCATCGCAGCTTCAAGAAAATACATTATGTGCATTACTTATACTTATGAACTAGTAAATTATTTTAGTAAATAATAATAATATAGAGTTTAAAAAAATATAAAAAACTTGGCATTAGAACTTATAAGATATTTTTATCTATTCCTTCTTGAGAGGACATACAATCATATTAAATCGTACCTAATAAATCAGTTATTAATCTGAAAGAAAATTATGAACAATAAATTAAAACAAAAAACTCAACCCTAGAGAAAATGTAAATTACGACATTATTTTCCCTCGTATGTCGTAAGTTGGAGCATTATTCTCTCACCTTAATCGGAATAAGATTATTATAATAAATATTTATTTGAAAAAAATTATAAAAATGCTATTTGTCACATATTGAATATTATTGCAGTATCCTAGATAGGTTCTGTACTAACATGTCTATCAGCTGTATTTGTAGCAGCACGTTTGTGTGTCCAGCATGTGATTCATGGAAATTTTTGACATGGTCACATTTTCCTCAACTCTATACTTGACTGTCAAGTCGGCTGTATGCATATCAACCACTCCTTCTTAATTTTAGTTCAATCAGGTTTTGGTTTATCCGCAAATTAAAAAGTACATAATATTTATTGAAAAGTGTGATTACTTAAAAATGAGATACCAAAGTTTACACTTTCTTGTAATAAACAATGTTTTACGCAGTTAATAATTTCTTCAAAGAGATATTAATTTTTAATTTAAAAATAATTTTTGTTTCAAATCTCTATTTATTCATATTAAAAAAAAGATTTACAATATATATATATATACACGTGTTGGGGCAGGGTGCACTGAAAATAAATGAAAGTGAATTCCCCGAGCGCCCGATAATGACGCCAATAATATTGCCCGTTTCCTGTAAGTAAAATAAAAAACAAACATTCAAAAAAAAAAAAACATGCAAAATATACAATAAGCAAATAATAGAAACAACTAAAAACAGAAAATAGTTTATTTTAAGAGAATTTTTACTTAAGCAATCTTATTATCATTATATTAACAAAAAGACATTTAAAATTATAAATTAATTAGACTATATTTATAGTAAAATACAAACAAAAAATTTTCTTATCAAAATAATTAAAGCAAAAAATTACCATGTGACAATGCGAAAAATGTGCTTTAATTCCAATCGAGAGAGAGAGAGAGAGAGAGAGAGAGAGAGAGAGAGAGAGAGAGAGAGAGAGAGAAATGAAAGACCTGACCTGATATGTTATTTTAAGTTCTCTAAGTTAAAGTTCGGTGCTGCCGTATTCTGAGGCGATGTAATTCTCGTCACGACGCAGTCAAATCGGCAGAGTCTCGTTGGAGGCATCAACTTCAAGTGCTGGATAAAGCAAGACTGGCTAAAGTACGCTAATTCTTACAAGATGCACTAATAACAACAATAAATATCCCCTCTCTCTCCCTCGCTTACTCTACTCTCTTCCGATCTAAATCAATATAATATTATTCTATCAACTAATTTACATATTTTATAATGTAAAATAATTTACAATATAGATACCCAATTTTGGAATACCCAACAATACGGAAATAATTATAATACTTGTCCTACCCGGAGGTATTTTAAGTACATACATAGTATTAGTCCGCTGAAGGCGGGCTCTCTAAACCGGCACAAGGCTGCTGACTCTATACACGCAAAGCAGGGAGAGACCGCTTTACGGGATTAGGTCTGTTATTTATTTTTTTAAAATTTAAAAATAAGAAAAAAATTAAGTATTTTAAACCATTCAGAAAAATAAAAAAATTGAGAACATGGCCTTTTTTTATCTTTATTTAACCCCGATCAAATGGACACAGCCATTTTCCATAAACCCTTTGATGGTTAATCCGATGAATCCACTAAAATCCTGAAGAAATGATGACGGTGGTTGGAGGGAAATACATTGTATGCGAAGCTTGTGTATTTAACAGTATGAAAAACTCGGGGTATCAACCCCTTTGTTGGCCCGGGTTAGGGACTTCATAATACCCTCAGAGCAGGGATATTTTTTCATCCCTTTGCTTCTGTCCCAAGGGATCGATCCTTCGTCCCTAAAGTTGATAGGCACTTATCCTTCGTTCCAAGCTACTTTTATACAGAACTTATATTTATACATATGGGAGCTTATTTAGAAACAAAAATTAAATAAAAAAAGTTGTTCTGTGTTGCTATAAAAAAAGTTGTTCTGTATTTTAAGAGATATCACATCAGACATCGAGCCGAAAATAAAAATAACAACTCATTCAAGTGATGTTCAAAAAACTTTATTTTATATATTCTGCCCCTCATACATTTTTTCCTACCCTTCTTTTATTTTTATATTGACGTGATGCATATTAAAACGTTTATCTGGTATTATATTATTATCTTTTATGAAAAAATGTATGGCTACAGTAAAATTAAGAGGCCCATATTTTTAAATAAAGCATTGTAACCATAGGTCCGAAGAAGTTGTGTTTATTGTTTATAAATATGGTTAGTTCCAGGCTTGCAATGTATAGCTCTTCATCTTAGTATTTACTCGGCGCAGAGAAAATATGCTGTTTAGTCATTGTCCCTTTATTCAACTTAACATTCCTAATATCCTAGGTCAAACAATATTATAAAAACTACTATTACTCAGAAAAAGAAAAGCTGGGTGAATGAACATACAATATGTGAAAGACAGAAATAAATGGCATAATTTAACCAATAATGGTGTCATTATTCTTAGTAATCCAAATTAAAAAAACAAGCGAAACTATGTATTCTTTCAGGCCCTTTACACATATGTGTAGGGTTTTCAGGTTAGCTGTGCAGGGGTTTCAGCTGCCACTTAGTAGATACTAGCCAGTATATGAGCGATCGCCTGTAATCATAGGTTGCCAGTCATGAGTATATTGTGCGAAAGGCCAACTTTTATGTCGTGTTGGCATGGCCAAATATCAACAGGACATAAATATGGACATCATAACACCAAACATGATTATAATTAATTAAGTCTTCGTTCTGAGAACAAAAAATATCATAAGGTGGGGGATCCAAAAATCACGAATCTGTAGCATAACCAATCAGGTTATATTGCAATCAGTGAAGTTGAGTGGCAAACACAATTAAAAGAAACAACTTTGCTTTCTTTACTCGACTGTAATAATGTACCAACCACAAATATATACACCAATAAATGTTTTACATATAGAAAAAAGAATACCATATACATAAACAATTTATATTATTACATATCTATAGCTCCACTGAATAAGTTAAGTCGAATTTAATCCACAATGAGTTTCATTTACTTAGGGAAATGGAATCATGTTATTTTCGAACTGAAAAAGGGGCTTGAAAATAAGCTATTGCTTATATTACTCTCTCCTCTTCAAACTTAAAATTACAAGAATGGTACGATTCCTCAATGCAATACTCTATTGACAAAACTAGACTTAACCTATTCACAGGTGCTGTATAAATAATACCAGATTTAATGTTAAAAAATATACAACAGCGTCACTACCGTTCCTCTTCGCTATTCTCGTATGGATCGCTCCATACAGAGATTCCTGAAAGCGAGATGGTACAGGTGAGGGGAGAACTATGGGGAGGTATCTATCATCCGGGCCGAGAGGGCTCGGATTTAATTGGCGGGTCGTTATGCCTAATGCCGTAATCGTATCGCCTGATGAAGCCTATTACCACGCCCTCTCTGCCCAAAGCGCACTTATCCGGGCCTTCGGCATAGATGCTCTGAGGAGGTGGAACGAGTGGCTCGTAAGTCACGGGATACTACAGGTCGTGTCATTACGTTAAATTTGTATTTTAAAAATGGCTTTAAAGGAACATCAATTTCCTTATATTATGTTATGAACATGTTCCTTATTGAGAACTCAAAATTAAATTATTACTCAGGTCATGCCAAAAGCATATAACATTTTTTTGAAATCTTAAACTGTATTATAGGAATACAAGTGAATATAGAGATTGATACTTAAATGCAAGAGATAAAGACTAGTAGAGAAAATGCCCAGTGGTAGTACTCAAATAACAAATTCAACTGAAAAGTTCACGACTCTATCTTCTTTTCAGACGCCTCAGAGGGTTATTGGGAATAGATGCAGTTGCTAGGTTTGAAAATAGTGGGTTTAAGTCGAAATAAACTATTTCAAAAAAGGACTTGTATCGGGTTTGGGCCAAAGAAGCAAAAAAATGGAACATTGAGTTCATAATTTATTATTATTATTAATTTTTTAGCTATTTAGTGCCATTACATATTGCCTATAAGTTGCAGATTATAACATATCGATAAAATGTATATATAATAAATTATTAATTATTTATGGATAACTTTAGTCGAAGCAATGCAAGGAGTATTTAGAATTTTGGATTGTAAGGATTGGATGCGTGAGAAATTTGATGGCTTAGTGGAGCCCCAAAGCTCTGATCAGTAAGTCTAAACAGTCATGTAGATATGTAAGTCTACTTTAAATAATTGGGAGCTATGAGCGTTTGTCAAGTAAGTGTTTAAGTAGCATGAACTGACGAGATGTTCGTTGTTCGTTGTTGTCTTTTCAGTCTGGTATGATGTTTCAAAGTTAAACTTTTGTCAAGATCATCGTAAGTTTCAGATTTGTAAAAAATGTACACTAACATAAGAAGAGGACATCGATGGGAAATAAGACAGGAGTCATCCTATTCGTCGCTACGAATGAAGAAGAGAGGCTATCCAAACAGATGCTTGGGGTGTGGTATTAGCCGAATCCAGAGGATTAAGATAGAGCCGTGGAGATGGATTGCGGCTGATTACAGCCTAGCCATTGAAGCTCTCTCTTCCAACTTCTTATCACTCTTCAAGCCCTTCAATGGTCTTCCCTTAATACGTCCCAGGCCCCTTTGCGCTAGTTTAGCCTCTATGGTTCCCATTACCATTATCCTTCTTGCAAAGGACCTTGCACATTAAGAGGGCTTAGGTCAGAACTCACGGCCTCTTTTTGAGAACTTAGATTGCTCTTCTTATCAACTTGTAATCAGAACACCTGAAAGGACGGCACGTTCCTTTGTAGAAGAAGGAACGGATTTGAAAACACCTGACTGCGATTAGAGGAATAATGCGATAATAATTAAAACGGTAAATCATATAAATACTCTTAGAAACAGATTCTACAAATCAATTTTACTAAACATCAAATAGAAGAAATTAAGTGTAAATTCTTTGAGGAATGTTTTTAAAAAACATGAATATGAGTAGACACATAGATCCCTGGAGATCATATTTCGCTTGCATTTATAAATATGCGTAATCATTCTGGCTAAGTATGGCACTGTACATTTTAGAGAACGAGCTAACAAAGGAGCGAAGTAATATTTTAACAATTATCTTTTCAAAAAGGATTACTATTTTTCCTAGCAAATTAATATTACGATATCGATTTTTTTTTTTAAGAGAAGACGTTATATTTCATTACTTCATCACCAACATCTTTAATTCAACGTTTTAAATAGCTCTGTAAATTTTCAATTTTATTACTAAATGTATAATGCTGTCCATGCTGTAAGATGCGAAAAATAGATATATAATATATTTATAATAGTTGAGACGAATAATAAATTTAAGGAATAATTTTCCAAATATGTATTTACCATCTTAGGTTTCAACTTCAGTTATCTCAAGAAACCCATGGAAGTGAAGAAAGACTAAAGTAAGAAGCGAAAACCTAATGTGTTGCTCGAATGGCAACTTTCCCACGAGACTAATGCCCAAGAGAAATGCAGAGCCACGAATGGTTGCATTGTCAGTTCTTCCTTTGTCGTGTTGGTGCATAACATGCAGGCACCACTCCAACGGAAGTAGGAAGATTGCAGTGGATCTCTTCAACAGTTACACAATTATCACCAAACAGTTTAAAGAAAACCTTCACATTACAAGAAAATAACCACAATATATTTATTTTCTGAAGGAAAAAAATTAGCTTTTATGATTGTATCAAACCTATACCACTACAACTCATTAAGAGTCTTGGATTCAGTACGTGGTAGGGACTGTATTGTTCCTTGAAAACGGTTATACAGAGACGTAATTTATCCTAGATTAAGCTCAACTGCTAGGTTTCCCCCTATTGCAGGTACCGATTTTATAGAGGCTGGGTGAGCACCAGGTGGGAACCACATTCCAACGGATCCATTCCTCGACTCAGCGGTTTACCGTAATACATTGATTAAAAGTTCGAGAGGAAATAAATATTAATCATAATGAAGCGTTGCATAATTTATGTTAATTCTATCCAACTAAATGTATTCCAACATAATTATTACAGTAATAAAAATGTAAAACATTATTTATTCAAAAAGTATTATTAATTTTTTTATTTAAACAAAACTATTGCTGTCGCTATCGAAAACTCAAAGATTCCTCCAAATTGGAGTTACCTGAGCATATACTACCAAACTAAAATATAGTATAGAATCAAATTTATTAGAAGGGAAAATAAACACATAAATAATAAATTTAAAAAGTATGAAAGATACAACAAATATGGAAACGAGCTAGTGAACGCAAGAAATAATAAAGAGAAAGAGAAAACTTCAGCACGAGAAAGGAAAATAAAGGTTTTAAGTAATCGGGAGTGGTCAATATGAAAAAAGAATAGGAACAATGGTTAACGAAAAAAAAATCGGTATAAAAATCCAATACATTGGTAATTTATTAACTAGTTATAAATATAATCCTCCTGGATGATAATTATGATAGATCAAAATAATTGACATTATATTTTAGGATACTGGATATAATAATATATCCTTAAATTGGAACATTGTATCATCTATCTATGAATTTTCGACTCTCTTCTAGTTTGTTTCTGATTATAAAAACATACCAACTGAAACAAAAAAATATTGTACCGCTATAATCCATGAAGGGTTATTGGACAAATGGACAAAGGGATATTTAGTTCTGAACAGAGTCTGAAGTGATTGTTGGACAACGCTTGTACAAGGAGGTAATTTGTCCTAAGGTAACCAATTTATCGAGGCGGGTGAGCCCCAGGAGCGTCTCCAGTTCCCTTAGTGTCGATCCTGGTAGTTAACAGAATAAAGAAATTTTCTGCAACAGCCGAAGTAGGGCCTTCGGCATAGCAACTTAGCGCACTACCACTGCTATCAGAGCTACCTCACTCCTTGAAAGAAAAACTAGCGAGTAAAAAATCTTGCGATGGATCTGCACTCTTTTCCGGTTTTAATAATCATCTCCGTTCGAAGATAACGCATTCTGCTGGAAGCACTTTCTTTTTTTATTCTTCCATTCCAAGACTAACAATATCAACCAACTTGGACAGTCTTGGAGAAGAGCCGAGGAGGGTAGACCGGAGAACCAATAAGGGCCTTCCAGTGAGGACATTGTTGGAAGAGGGTGGGTCCAGGAAAGGGGGAATTTTCATTAAGAGCCAACTACGTGCCGAACTGGGGCAGTTTTATTAAATGGATGCAAGGACTCTCTAATTCCAGGCACCTACAATCTCCACTCTGGAGCACTTCACCAGCCTCTAGCCTCGCTATGGCGGACTTTTACTGTAGTGGAGACTTTGCAATAGTGTTTAGTGTTTCCTCTACCTTAAAAATGTTATATAATAAAAAAATCAATAAAACTAATCTTACCCAAAAAAAAAACTTATTTTTCTTCTGGTTTAATATAACAACCAGGGAATGAGACGCTACAACAATTTGTATCAGTTCCGCAGGGTGTCGCTTCGAGTTAACATAGAATAGAATAGAAAACAAACCTTATTCTGAGACCAAGTCCCTTTAGAATAAAGTTTTTATAAAATGTAGAACATGAACAAATAAAATATAAACCCAATATACATCTGGCCAGAAGGCTACATAATAACACAAATCATGAACTAATTAAAAGTGAGAAAAACATAATAAAAATAAAATTGAAATGACATAACTAAAAAGTACGAAACTTGGCAGGATTTCAACTAATTGTCGAGAGTAAATATGTTAATAACAACAATTACTAAATAAAATAAAAGAATGGATAGCATGCAATAAAGCATAGTCTATATCTTCTTTGGGGAAAATAAACAAAGAACGCTTAGGCAACGAAATTGATTATTCAGTATTAGTTTATTTAAGCAGATGGTTGACCTGCTTAGAGAGCATCTTTTTGAGATATCAAGAGATGTTGGAAAAGAAGGGATTTACATGAAGTCAGTGAAGAAGCATGGCGGATGAAAGGAGGGATTCAGTTCTTCACAGTGGTGGAGGGGCGAGAAAGGAAAGCTATTACGCTCAACTGTTATACTTCCCTCTATTATTGGTTAACAGATTAAAAAAAATCTGCCACAGCTGGATTGAACCCGGGATCTAAGCACCACATCAATATACCACAATAATTGAGTTTATACCCCTTTAGGACACTGTATGTAATTTTAATTGGAACAATAAACATCTATCTAAGTATTCTCGATGCTATTCTAGTTCGTGTCAGAGTATAAAAATCTTCCTACCTCCTTAAATCTAAAAATTATAACTTTAAAATGCATCAGATCTATCAGATTTAAACATTTCTTGAGATGACTGTTTGGACAGTAAGAAAGGAAAATACTGCCTTCAAACCTTGCTAAAAAAACCTATAAATCTTGCTAAGTGATGCCATGAGTTTCAGTTCTCGACATATCAAGTACCCGTTTGTTACAGACCCGAGGAAGCTAAACAGAAGTTAAGCACAACATTATTCTCGCTAATAGACGTAATTTGACTCCGCTAACAAACCATAAATTTCAATCTAAAACTGTTCCTACCTCCTTAAATCTAAAAATGCTCCTTTTAAGTAATTATTTAACTGTTATTATCTGTCCTCTCTCTCTTTATTGCTCCTAGCGATGATGGGGCCGCCTGTCATCTTTCCGTTTTTTGTTACTTTCTTTATTAATTTTAAATCATTGTTGATTCAGGAACAAATCCTCCAAGCAGTGATGCGTTCATAAAATTAATATCTTTGATTTATTCTTAATTAATTATTATTTTAATGAATAAAACTATTTATTATTTCTTTCTTCCCTAGTCCTGAAGACGCCCTACATATTAGGCCGAGACGTCGGCATAATAACATAAGTTTTGCTTATTTTGTGTAATCATTGACTGCACCCACTGACTAATTCAATCCATCATTATTATTTTAAAATTAAACATATTTGACTGGATAACTGTAATGTTATTCTCTGTGTTACAGTTATTGTCTGTTTCTTTCATAGCTTTGAAGATGGCCTAAATTTTAGGTCGAAATCTTGGCACAGTAAAATAAGTTATGCTTATTTTGTGTAATCATTGACTGCACCCAATGACTAATTCAATCTATCATTATTATATTAAAGTTAAAATGAAACATAGTAGACTGGATAACTGTAATGTTATTCTCTGTGTTACAGTTATTGTCTGTTTCTTTCATAGCCTTGAAGATGGCCTAAATTTTAGGTCGAAACCTTCGCATAATAAAATAAGTTACACTTACTTTGCGTTATCATTGGTAAACATACACTATCATTTGCATGTATTCTTTATCACATTGGAGAAATAAATGAGAATAGCCTATATTTTGAATTTTGTAGTTTAATTAATTTAGCGAAAGCATATTTGTGCCATAGAACCTTATAAACCCATATGATGGTGGTGAGAGATAAAACAGAGATAAAAACCTAGTATTAAAAGAATAAGTTAATTTCAGAGTTTTTTTATGGTTCTCTAAAATACAGCAATATTAAAATTCATTACTTAAGCTTGTTGATAAATATATCTTTACTTTTAATAAATATTTAATCACTTTTTAATTTTAACTTGCCTTTTAGTTTTTATAGATTTTTATACTCGTTTAATTTTCATTAACCATAATTTACTTCTTTTTAGAAGTAGGCTTTTACATCAGTTGTTCGTTTATACATTCGTTCACCTTTTTACTATTATATTTTATTATTCTTCATTTAGTATTTTTTTTTTTCATTTTCAGTTCATATTATTCTGCATCTAGTTAAGAATCACCGAGCTATTCTGGAGCCTTAACTTTTCGTCCGACAAGAAAAGCGTGGTACAGAATTCTATATTTAAAAAAATTAATTTATTTATATTTATGTAATTAGGTGTGAATGAAGACATTTAAGTTAATTTTTATCTTCTTTTAAAAGTAATCTTCTTTTTCTTTATCTTTCTCACCTACTTTTATATTTTCTGGAGCCTGTATCCAGCCCAGCCACTCTTCATTCTCTCTAACTTAACATTTAATTAATTGAGAGATTTATCTCTTCTACTCCCAATCTGTTGGCTGAATTCTTGACAAGAAACTTAACTTACCCGATATTCTCCTCTTCCCACATACTTCATTTGCAACCTCCAGAATATACGACATTAATGACTTCCAGTTCTTTCCAACACATGTTTTAAAATATATTTAGTCAGGTAATAAAAGGCTTATGCCACACAGACTATATATTTTAGCATATATACAATATAACTTAGAAGACCGCTTAAGATTAATTAAATAAATTAAAGTCATTGCTCTTAGTCTGTCTTCTAAGTTCTCTATATAGAATTATCCTCTTAATTGGGTCAACTTAAACTCTACTATTGAGGGCATTGAATACTTTAATATTTCTGTTACAATATACCCCCCTAATCTATCATTATGTATTTAAATACTATATAATAGAGAGACAAATTAAATAAAAGTAAGCAGACAGGATAAAAAAAAGAAGAAGACTGTAATGTAATGTAACCGTGATAAACGAATTAAATAAATTTAGAATTACTAGTGTATTAAAGTTGGCCAATACCTATCTCAAGATCAAGAAGGAAGCAGTGGTATCTTGGCGATATCAGCGGAATATTCTCTTTTGTGCAAATCATGCATAAAATAGACTAACAAAATTATATATTTCTCCCCATTTTGGGTACCGACTTTATGGCGGCTGGGTGAGCGTTCTAAATCCATCAAAATCCATTTCCTACTGCTAAAAGATCAAATATAAGTCTGTCAAGCAGCGGCATTTAAACTCAGGACTTTCGACAAAGCAAGGAGCCACTCTACTACCGGATAGAATATATTCAATTATAATAGAATTAGTAAATTATATAATTTCACTCCGTTCACGATACAGTAATTATTAATTCTTTTGTGCGGATATAAATATTTTCTTTTGAGATAATATATACCTACATTATCAATACATATTTCCTTTGAGCCAGATGTATTATTTGAAAAAGTAATTAAATTTAAAAAATCTACGAGACAAATGCTCTCCATTTATCATTCACCAATGTTATTTATTTTCCTCAATCGTAATTTCAACTTGTATAAACATTTAAATTGAACTATTATTACTTAACCTGAGTTTTGTGTTAACTGAATATAATTGTTTGTAGATCTGAAAATATCGGCCAAAACTTTAATGTGCATTTAAAATATATCGTTAAGTGTTATCACCACACAGATCATTTTCTAATTAGAACTTTATTTTTTAAAGCATATAATTAATACGATGTTTTTATCGTAGTATTAGAAAAAAATATGATAACTGAAATAATTCATATCGAATATTTTACCAATGTGTATTCGTGAGTGTGTATGTGTCCTCTTCTTTTGTAAATTTCCTATGAAGAATTCACATGGCCAGGACCGGGAAAAGTGGAAAATATGATTGCCAGCTTACGAAATATGACATTTGTTGTAATAAAGTCGTACTAAAAAAAATTATTTTGCTAGGTTAAGGGTTCCAACAACAGCAAGGAGTAGACTTCAATGAAATTTAGTCCAACGGTACGATGGGACACAATTAGAACAATTTTAAGTGGTCTAGATATACTCCAATTCGACATTCCCAGTGCCTTCTTATATGGGACAAACTATGAGGATCTGTGTTTTCTAGCCAGGAGGCCTTACAGGGAGGATTCTGCAAAGCTTCAGAATGTCAGACTGTAATGTTGTTTTTACTCCCATTGATCGAGGTGAACATATAAACACTGACACCAAGGATTTAGAGAAAACAGTACCTTATCGTATAGTATTATATTTAGTCATTGTTTCCCGGCCAGATATTGCATTCACCGTTAACTATTTATCCCAGAAGCTTGGATCACCCAAGAAGAGAGACTGGGATATGCTGAGAAGACTCTTAAAATATCTAAAGCACACATCATCGCTAGGACCACACTTTAGAAAACATGGAGCAGCACTGGAAGGTTTTTCAGATTCGGACCATGCTGGTGATGTGGAGGGTCGAAGATCGACTTCAAGGGTGTTGTACAAATATAGTAATTCACCTCTAACATGGTCGAGTGGGAAACAACGATCCGTGGCCTTGTCAACCACAGAGGCAGAGGTTATAGCAGGAAGCTTGGCTGTAGGGAAAGCAGTTTGGTTAAGGAGAGTTCTTCAAGAGGTCTCTCTTATGGAAGTTAAGCCTCCAGTGCTAAAGATGGACAATCTCAGTGTAATCAAGCTGCTGCACAATCCAACAAAACACCGCACCAAATATAAATATGTAAAATTGAAATTTGTTCGTGAAAAGATAGAAAATGGAGAGGTACAAGTTCAGCCAGTATCTTCAAAGGAGCAGCAAGCAGAAATTCTCACAAAGCCTTTAGCAAGGTCAACATTTGAATACCTGAGAAGTCTCATCGGTGTCAACGGTCTACATTGTGAACTACGCAGGGCTAGTACTATAGCCACTCCATCTTATGAGTGAAGTGCAGTGTTGTGATGTGAGAAATTATTTTTATTTAGGGGAAGTGTTAAGGAAAATAAAAACTGTATCTGATAATGAGTAACATATCATGGTTTAATCTTCTTGTTTTATGTATTGTATTGTTTATAATTGTGGCCATCTGGCTTCTGCCTTTTTGTTTCTATTAGTTTAATTAAAAGTGAAGTGTTCTTTTCTATGTGGTGTTATTTATCTAACAATTTAACAAAACACAATAAATTAAAGGATTTAAGGCTCGAAAAGCGTAAAACATGTCCTCAATCTTGAGTTTATTGCTATTACGTTGGGACAAACCCAGGGTGGGAAGAACAGCTGGTAAGCGACACGACACGGGAACAACTGTGGCAGGAATCACTTGAGAAGTTGCTTGATTTACAGCCGCTCTATGCCATCGAGTTGACGCCATCAGTTCACAACTTAGTCCTGTCATCTCCTCTCTTGTTGTTATAGCTCCTCGTCCTCACATCAGCGGCCGATCTCGGTGAAATAAACGTAACGGATCAGGATACAATGCCACCGTTTTGAAGAAATTCGATAATTATTAATTAATAATTTCATTAAAGTGCCAACTTCCGTTCATTGCAGTTGATAAAAATAAATCGATACAACGTGTTCAGCGATACATCATAGAAAAATCCGTAATAGAAAATGCTATTTAACAATTACAAGATTGCGAGCTTTAAGACACGTTATTTAAGGTAAGTTTATTGGATTAAATTTAAAACGATGTTGGATTCATAGATATAATCTACAAAATGAATGCAAATTTATATTACGAATTTTAAAAAAATCAAACAATAAGTCGCTTTTAGTATTGTTAAGGGGATAATAATAACCAACATAAGTGTTTGTCATATTTTTGTGTAGTAATGAGACGATGTGCTCAACACCAAATAATAATCATTAATCTTGAAAATAAAATAAAATGTTCAGAGTTCAAACTTATTTGTTCTGTTAACTCCCGGGAATGGCCGCTGTGAAATCTGGAGGCTCTTCTAAGGCTACTTTACATCTAGCCTCTATAATGCGGATACGATTAAATAGGGAAAACGGGGTTGAGCGTGATCAAGGAAAAATGACCTCTCTGCTCAACCGTTGTCCTAGAAACACTACTGTCTCCATCACGGACTGAGCCTATGAGCGTTCATGGGTTGTTCTAGTACAGTTTTTACTTTTAATATATAATTTTTATTTTCAGTTCTAATGATCCAGTAAAGGGATACTTGACAAACTTCGACTGACTGATTACGACTGATCTCAACAACTGAAAGTAAATTAAAAAGAAAAGTAGATAAAAATATGTACAGCTATATAATAGATAGAAAATTGAATACAAGTAAGCTGTCAGGATAAAAATGAAATGTATTGGAATGGTAACGTGATGTAAGAGTAAAATAAATCATAATGTATACATCTATTCCCATGCAAAATATTTTTTATATTCCGCCTCGGGGGAGGTTTTCAAAGGCTTTGTCCACCATTCCCGGCACCCCCAGGTGAAAAGCAAAGCAGGATTCCAGAAGGTCTAGCGCGTTCCCTCTCAGTTATGTCATCGCAAAATTCCAGGTATGAATGAAAATATCTCCTATTATATTCCATATCACAATAAACCATTCACATCTGTGACAATAATGTACATGTATTGTACATTAGATTTCAGTGAATCTAATTTTAAAGAATTTGATGACAGCAGTAACGTTTACATTAATTATATTGATGGCGAATAGTCGTATTGATAAGTCCAAATAAATTCTATCGAAGTTTTTAAATCCTGGAGAGCTTTTTGCGATTACTACGGAAGAAAGAATAAATCAAAGGACCAATACCATCAGTAACATTTGAAACAGGAGAACTAGGGTCTTAAAGTTTTAAATATAGTATTTTTTTTGCATTTCATAATAAACTTAACAAAATTACAAATTAAAGAATACTAATTTTCTCAATAAAGATCACGTCAACATAAAACACTGAATGAGTTTAATTAATTTTATCGCCACGATGTAACAAATATTTTAAGGTTTTTTTTTAAATTATTGTTTGTTTATTTTTTTAAGGCAAACATTAGATATAAAGCTCATTAAGTGTTAATCATAGATATCATCAATCTATGATCAATATATCATGCAATTTTAAATGATACCTAAATAAATATACTAAAACTACAAGGTTTAGATCTGCATAGATATCTTTTGAAATTTACGACATTTAATTGTATTGGTATTGAAAATAATCATACAAACATTACCAATATACTGGCGTTGTATGTATGACTATATTATTGTACGTATGTAAGAATAAAGAGATGCCCCAAAAAAGCATCCCTTAATGCTATTATTTAAAAACGTTTGTTTACTCCTAAAAACAATAGAAACAAACCATTTTTGTGGTTCATATACAAAACTTTTTCTCACATATTTCACAATACAAATTAACTTTTTAATTAGGTTTACATAAAACCAAGACATTTACCTCACATTCAATATAACAGTTAATTACATCAGCAGACTGTATTTAAATGAACCAATATATTCTTCAGCGCCGACAAACACATAAATACTTTACGCATGGTTGTTCGGTATTGTGGGTTTAACATCAACCGATTACTGCAGGCAACCGGCTGATTGTACTTCAACCACTTTAAATACATATTTTATCAGATTCTGAGCTTACCTAGGTAGGTTTTAGAATACGCTGGGTACTGGAATCATCAATAAAATTTAATAAGTTTTAATGTTACTCTATTAATAATGGTTCTCTTTGGAATTAAGAGAGTGTGGTAGACTTACTGTTTTTTTGGTTATCGACTGCGACTAATAATTTTACGCTTATCAACCCTGAGAAAACTAAAAACCTCTGTGGATTTTTAGAGACTTTATTTATAAAGTAACAAGACCTGGCGGTTATACCTGCTCCTGAATCTTTATAATTGTTTGGTCGTATGTAAAAGACAGTATGTATGGTGCCTATAAAGAACTGAAAAAAATATTTTAAATGTAGTGATTTTACAATCTCTTTCCTCACCTAACGCATTAACTTTATTTCTTCTATATATATTTATCTTCATTCTTTTTAACAAGAAACAATCAACAGCCACTCTACATTTTCCAAATAGTGGCACGTATCAATTTAAACTTTAATAGTTCGTTTCTAGTGTATGCTCTATATTTCCGTTTTATTTATTAATGTATATAGCACTTTTTCCCTGTTCCCTTTTCTCCTTCATTGTTCTTTTCTTCTTTTATTTGGTCATTTTAGTATTAATTATACATATCATTTACTTTATTTTATTTTACAAATTAATTGGTTGAATATTGTTGAGTGGTGTCGAGTAGATCGTTGGTATAAATATTTTTAAAAAATTAAACCTATACCTATATGTACGCTTACCTGTAAAACAATCCTGTACCACTACAACCCGTGAACGGGTCTGGGGTACAGTAAATGGTAGTGACTTAACTTACCGATTCGTGGATAACGGTTGTACAGGGAGGTGATTTGTTGTGACGCTAAACCGTCCGATTTTCCCCTTTAAATAGGGGTACCCACTTTATAGAGGCTGGGTGAGCCCTAGGAGGGACCCAGGTCCCATAGGGTTCATCTCTGGCTGCTAATATAACAAAGAAAAGTCTTGCCGGCAGCGGGAATTGAACCAAGATTTTCGGCATGGCAACTCAGTGATCTACCACTAAGCCACTCCACTCCCTTAATAAATTTACACTTACAACTACCTTAAAGCCTTTGTATTTAGAACTGACTGTTCACGCCATTAGGCGTTCTTTTCTGAATAAATTAGTTTTAATACATGAGAGAAAGGTAAAATGTTGAAATAGCACATTACACCATCTAGCGCTTATTTTTAGAGACTAACATTTTAATTAATAGGCGTGGTCAGGGCCAGAGCGCGCTACACGGGTACTTTCCTCATCTGTTGCTCGGTTTTGATAAGCCCTTCTTCAGCGTGCAGCCACTCATAATAGTCACATGTGTTTATCGCTTCTGCCTCCAGGTTCCCAGCTAAAGCATTAGCGAGTCCAATTCATGCCCAAGTTATTTGCCATCCGTTCATATTTTTATTTATGTTTTACATCAGTTTAATGCCCGGTTTACTTGCAAAAAAGTGTAGATTCGACAGGAAGATTTCCAGATTATCAGAACAACAGCTCGAAGGGCGCTACGAACTTCTTTTGACCATTCAGGTGCACTTGTTTGGCCGGAGAGGTCTTAATGGCGAGGCAGCCGGAGTTACGTCTTTGGTGAGTAAATTTTATTGTAATAGTTTAGATTTCTTCCTATAATTTCAATTTAGTTGCGAACTCTTTTCCAATTACAATATATAGTCCACACCTACGCTTCTTTTTAAGAAATTTAAAACTGAACATATGAGCTTTGTCTCAACATTGACCTTGTAACATTCATTGGTCTTTGTGCAAGAGCAACACTACGACAGAAACTATATTCCGCAGGCTAACCACAGCTGAAGTAAACCCAACCATAAATGATCCGACCCGGCAGAGGGTCCGCCTCGATTCGGTAGGGCCAATCCTGAATCACCATTTTAATGAATTGCTTCCGGGGTCTTTCCGACTTATTACGCAATTTAATTCCTTTTCCCTTTGACAAAGGTTCTCGGATGCTGGGTAGAGCACAAAGGCTCTTAGGCCATTATTAATATTCGCCTCATTATTTATAATATCAGTGAATTATAATTTAAATTGAATTGTGTGTTATTTAGCTTATTTACAAATAATTATTAAACGCAGTTTCCATCATTTCTTTATCTGGATTATAAGCAAATAAAAAGGCATTTAGATAAACCACCACCATCAACATAAATTTAACAATTTAGTAATCAAATTTATTTCTACAAATGATCCATTTGTTGCATCCCAAACTCTTCAATCCCATATCTCAAACCTTCAAGAATGGTGCCAAAATTGGAGAATTAAAATTAATCCTAACAAATCCCATCAAATTACCTTCACCCTTCGTCGTAAACCTACAAATTCCTGCCCTACTGTATCCTTTAATAATATTCCTCTGAACCCTGTCGAACAGGTACGTTACCTAGGACTCCATCTGGACAAACGTCTTACTTGGAATCCTCATACAAGATTGAAAAGACGAGAAACTGCTCGTCGTTTTCGCCTACTTCAACATTTACTGGACAAACGCTCTAAGCTCCCAATTAATTACAAAAGACTCATTTACATGACAGTTATCAGGCCTATTTGGACATACGGAGTTGAGCTTTGGGGCTCTACTAAACCATCCAATTCATCTCGTATCCAATCCTTGCAATCCAAAATCCTTCGTAAAATCCTCAATGCTCCTTATTATGTCACAAACAAACTCATCCATCATGATCTTAATATCCCATATGTTACTGATTTGGCCCAAACTAGATACCTATCCTTCCATGACAAGTTCCATACACACTTGAATCCGCTAGTCTCTCAACTTGCTTCCCATACTATTCCTGATAACCCTCCGAGGCGTCTGAAAAGAAGATGGCCTCGAGACCATCTACTATAGAACTTTTTGGAGTGCTACCGATGGGTAGTTTCTCCAAAAGTGCTTTTCAAGTCGTATTGTACATATAGCAGATTTACTTATTGTAATATTATTATAGTTGTAAATATCAATAAATTAAATTTAAAAAAAAAATTTTTATAGGTAAATAGCTCCTAACAAAATAGAATAAATTTTGAAGAAGACCTCTCGATCTCTGATATTTGGAGGCAAATCTTGCTTTGGTAAACAAATATTTCATATGTTAATTGTTTTGTGGAAAAGATAATTCTCCTGACACATCATTATTAAACAAAAACTTCCTTATTCCAGAATTGTTAACGAACTATTTATTTAGGTTTGTTTTAAACTTTTAAATACGCAAAGCTATTAATATTGCAGAGAGTGGTGGTGCTACTTGGTTATCAATGTAATAATTCATAATTAAATTAAATTACGTTTAATAGAGTCCAAGGAATATAGTCTTTAGTTCAGGGAAATTAAAAAGTTGTACATTTTTTTGAATACTCGCATCTGATTTTTGGCCATTGAATTAGCCAAGTCTCCCAAAAAATAAAAATAATAACTGATTTATGAAAATATATCTGTTCATTTAAAATAATTAAGCACATTATTAGAATTAAAATAAATGGATAAGTTTAAACTACTAAGGAAGTTGACAATTAAAGAAGAAAACTAATTTAATATGAACGAATAATGGGTGGTTGGTAAGCAAAGAATCTTATGACAAAAATCACCAACTCAAAATCAACCAAAAACCAAAATCAACAACCGTTCGAAGCGGTTCGAAAAGCACACCACTAAGGTATCGAATAAGATAGTAATTTCAATTGTTAAAATATATATTTCTACTGTAGATGAATATACTTCCATTTAAATTAAATAGAAAAGCATACTTATTTAGATTATCGATCATGTGACCTGCACCAAGGGTGGATCCAGGTGAGGGGGATGGGAGGGCCCTCAGACAGTTTTTTGTGTACTGTGGGAATCCATTATAGTACATAATTATAGGCAAATCACTTGATCTTAGTTGTTAAAATAACAGAATGGACATGATTGAAACTATTGTTTTGATATTTTAATAAACCTTTGAAATTTTTCTATAGATACTATAAGTTAATTTGTAAGTTATCGTTGATTTGTTTTCCCGTCTGTCCGTCATGCCCCCTCAGAGAAAAATCCTGGCCCCGCCCTTGATCTGCACTACGGATTTTTTAATAGCAGATAAATCAATTCGATCAAGATATAGACTTTTTTATAAGTAAAATTAATTATATCATTTATTGATCTTTTCTATAATTATAAATTGTACAATATAACTTGTGCATATATCTTATTCTGATGTTCGATGTTATTGTTGAAAAAAAACAGAGGAAGTGAAAGTTAAACTGTCAACTAATCTATATAAATATATAGATGAACATTATAACATATTTAATTCAATATGTATATTATAATTCTAGATCAGATAGGATTGCTATTTCCACTTATAGGTAGGAATGACGGACTGCTCACTGTATATCATAAACATAGGCCCGACTAACTTCAGGAACCTGGAAGTTGCAATAGTTAAGCCGGGATATTAAGACTGTTGACTAAATTGTGAAGTTGCCTCTCTCTTATCGAGCCCGCCCAGGAACTCTGGACACCAAACACCAACTATGGCGCGTCATTCCCAGTTATATAGTTGGCCCCATCAGTTGTCCATTAGGGCTATCAAAGTTCTCGGACTGTCCACTATCTTGCTTATCAATGGAATTCAGTCCTCTCGGATCAAAATAGATGAAAACTGGGCACTTGTTTATCAGCTGATAAGAATGTTCTCCACCATTGCTTATAACCAGAACATCAATAATTCTTATTCTGATAACCTATAGCTATTCGGTCTAATGGGAATTGAAATATATCAAATTTAATAATAAAATGCTAATTCTTCCTCTTCTTATATGAATGCATTCTCCAAACTTTCGAAGAAAACATCTCCACTTCTATCATTGCCAAAATCCATTAGATTACCATTTTCATATAATTTGATATTTGAAATTATTCCGAACTTCTGGAGTGTTTCTCAGCTTATTCTTCTTAAGACGGCTTTTCTCAAAGTGTTATTATGTTCATTTTAAATAGTCAACAGCAAGGACATAAGTTTTAAAAAATCCAAAAAAAAATTTAATTTAATTAACAGTACAGAAATTTAAAGAGATTACACGAGATAAGGAGTTAGGTTTCATTGGTTCCGGTCTAATACGCAAGTACCGCAAGCTGCACCTCATATCTTTGGAAAAATAAATCTATTCGAATGGTTTATAAATCACGTAGATAATGCTATTGCGGAAAAAAGTTGTAAGCAGGATTATAGAACTCCGTTAATTAAATCAGAACATGAAAGCTTGATAAATTAATAAAATTTAATGAATATTTAAGCTATATTGGTTAATATTATAATGCTTATAATCTCTGTACCTACATATCCCAAAAACGCGTTTTCCTTATTTCACCTAATATGAATTATAAATTATCCATAATGTACTACAATTTTCCCCAATTTTGTTGGCATTAGGATGTAAATAAATAATTAGGATAATGTTAAACTAGCTGATGCATAATTTAAAATAATATATTAACTAAAATACAAGGAAATAAAAAAGGTAATAATATTTCTTTAGACGTTATTACTAAATAGATTTTTTATTTTAAGTGATGAAAGATAGCCCTTTCATACATCACCAACCTCTGTGGAAAGCTCAGACGAGGTTAACATAAAATATTTCGAAAAATAAAAGTCACTATGTAAGTGGCCATTGGAGAGAGGAATAAAGTTTTCGCGATGTTCGAAAAATTAATAGAGCGTATTTTTAAAAATATATGATTTACTTTTCAATGATGATGATGAGGGCTGTGTTTTCAAAAGGTGGTTCAATTAGTTAAAGAAATTCACATGGATTTCGTAATCTTTACTTAACTCCTTTTTCCATATGCGAAAAACATATGGTAAACTCTTCTTATTCATGACAACGCGGACTAAACCCATGGCACCTTCCCTGCCTTTTTATGTTCAGAAAACGTCATAGGGTCAAAACAACATCCATGTGGGCCATCAAGGATGAAATTCTATCAATCTGAATTGGTACATTTTTCCGCTGCGAATTTAAAATAATCGAAGAAAACTGTTTCCGATGGTCTCGGTGAGTCGATTTTTGTGGGTGTTGTTTAAGCTTCAATTCAAGGTTTGATTAAACATGAAAAATTATTTAAAGAAAACTTTGGAAATTCTTTATTGATGTGAGACTTAGATTTACGCCTCGGAAAGTACGTATGCACAGGTAGGCAGGAGTGTATACACAGTACATCTGATTTTAATAGGATTTTAAGAAAGACATATTAATTTTGGCCTTTTGGTACAATAATATTTCTAAACTGGCCAAATTGAAGAAACTGAGTTAGATAACTAGCTTTGAAATAGCAGAGCCAATATAACGCATGTTTACAAAGTTATTTCCTACAGCTTTCAGAGCTTATCTGTTTTATCGGTTTTACAAATAATGGGGTAAGCAGAAGGGTAACGTAATGTGTACCTAATCACGTATTATTATGTAATTTCCAAAAGTTAATAAACAAATGTTGCAATTTTATTACATTGTGATAGTTGCGACAAGAACCGACTAGTACCATATCATTAATGTAGTAGGAGATATAACTTCATACCGGCATTAATTTACATAAAACGTTGAAAAGTATTACTGGATACCTTAATTCCAATAACAATTATTAAATATGCAAAAATTAGTAAAAATAATGAATAATTATTATATCATATTAATCATTTTTCGAACAAATATTTTATATCCCCAGAAGATTGCTTAAAATAGCTGAAAAATTAAATTGTCTACTTTAAATATAGATTACTGTATACGGCCCTTGTTGCTTTTCGATTCACACTTGGTTCACTAATGACAATTAATTGAATACAGTAACTGTAAAGCCTTTTAATGAGAAACAAACAGCTCTTTACAAGATGTCATTGAGACTCAAGAGATATAGAGAAGAATACATTCACTGAGTTGGGTTAATTAATTCATTGATATGGTGTGCTGCAAGCTAATAATTGATGGTCAATATTTTCGATTCAATAACAAATACATGTCACGTTGCTTTAGAAAACTTGACGATATAACACTAGGAATAAAGTGTTAATTATTATGAAAATTATAAATTATAATTTATACTTAAATTATACCTAATTAACAGCTCGCCGTTTAAGAATATTTCGGCCTTTCCTAGCTAGACACCCTAAGCTCCCAATTAAATACTAAAGACTCCTATACATGATTATTATAAGACCCATGTAGATTTAAGCCATCAAATTCCTCTCGTATCCAATGCTTGTTAAAATCCTCAATGCTCCTTATTTCGTTACGAATAAAGTCTTCCTTAATGACCTTAAAGCCAAATGGTTGTTGTTGATAATCCGACATCAATCCTTTCATGAAAAACTTTATTTCACTCAAACCCGCTAGTTTCAAACCTAGTGTCTTGAACTTTCAAGGCCTCGTGAACTTTTAAGTTGGATTTGTTATTCGATTTCTACTCGTGGGTATTTGCCTTTATCTCGTGCCATGATTGCATCATTCACAAATTATACAAATAAAAATTATCGCATGGATTATTGTTTTATTGTTATAATACAGTTGTAAAATTCAATAAATAAACTTTTTAAAAAATTAATAAAAGTATTCATTATAGTGAAGTGTTTGTCATTAATGTATTTTTTTATATGTTTGAACTAATTTTATTTCAGTTTATTTGTTTGTTTTATATCAGCATTAATTTAATATGACACTGATTAAATTAATTTATAACAGCACTGATTTAATATGAAATGAAGACCTGTATGGACATACGGAGTAGAACCTTGGGGTTCCACTAAGCCATCGAATTCCTCTCATATCCGATCCTAACAATCCAAAATCCTTCATAAAATCCTAAATGCTTCTTACTTCGTAACGAATAAAGTCATCCACAATGACCTAAATGTCCCATTTGTTGCTGATTAGGCACGAGTCCGATATCAATATTTCCATGACAATCTTGTTTGATAGCCTCGTGACCTTCTAGGTTGAACTTTTAATTTAACTCTCTACTTGTGTTTTTTCATGCCAATATTCTATTATACTAATACAACAAGTAAAGTCATACATTGCATTGAATAAAAAAAAAATATTTTTATTGTACTTTTAGGAGAGACGGCATTAAAAGGATGCAGACAATACTAACAGTTACAAGTGAATTGTAAGGATACTCCAAATAGTGTAATTTCTTTAAAATTATTTTAACAAATTCCTATACGTCCTATAGGTTGGTAAATGAGAGTTGTGCGATGTATCACACTATCTTTCTTGTTTTTATAAACATAAATTCTGATTTGTTGCTGATTTTGCCCGAACTTGATACCATGACAAACTTTGTTCTCTTTTAAACGCACTAGGTCCTCTTTCAAACCTAGCAACCTCCTCAATTTTTTATTATGTTCCTAGGAGTTTGAAAAGAAGATGGCCTCATGAACCGAAAGTTTTTTTTTCGAGTACTACCCGGGTGTAGTTTCCCTACATGACTTTATCTCATTATCATCATTCATTCTAACTTATTGTATTATAATATTACTGTTGTAGATTCAAATAAATATATTTTTTAAAATTATATAAATAAGTTCATCATTAAAGTATTATATTTTTTAATTAATATTATTGGAATTATTTTAGTTTATATGTTTGTATACTCGGAATGTTCGCATTATGTATAGACAATTACTTTTTTTCTATTTTAATATGAAAAAAAAACCTTACTTAAATAAGTGATCATACATATATTGAGGAATCTACTTTTTCTTGGTATACAGTAACTAAATCAGCTAATTCTTAGTTGAATAACTGGTCAGCAGCTTCTAATTGTGTGCCATTGTGGCCATCCGAAGTTGGTTTATTATTTATTGTGCCAATTGTCGGCAGAGGCCCACCAACTTTTCCAGCTTTATTGAGTTATTGACTGCGGTTCCTACAACAGCTTAGTAGCAGCCTGCAATACTATTCAGGAGTTTCTTATGACCTGGGTCCTTAAATAAAGGACTCTTCTCGAATCTGCTCCGACGTTGTAAGACTTCTCACCAAGATTCCTTTTGGTTTATCAAAGTAACTATTATTCAGTATTTTCATTTTATTCTCCATCATCATTTTTATTAGTAATTTTTTCATAGAAATGCTTTTTTCTTACCAATACATTCATTCATTTGATTAATTTGTATTACTCTTTATTACTTGTTTAAGATTACTCCGCAACTATTCTCCAAGTTTTTATATTTATCTAAAGGGTCCACCATTTTTAATTTATGTTTTTATCAATCATATCCCTTGATGCCTACTGGTATTTGTATTCTTTACTTGTATGCAAAATGGTCATTTTTACGATAGTTAAAACACGGAAGAAAGCAAAATTCAACACTGGAAACGATCTGAAAATAGAATTCTTATGATACTATCGCTAATATTAAGATAGTAAACAAAAATGCTTTTTATTCTTAAGAGTTCCATAAATATTTATTGAATGTTTACTTAAACATAGCGGAAATACCTAGTTATTAAAAGTATCACCATAAGAATGCAATATTGCGTTGTTATTCTATTGATTTTTGTCTAAAACGGCTGAATTGATGGTACAGAAGGCTGTAGTAGGCAATTCCAATTGTTTTTTAATTGTTCGAGAACATTCATGTTTTTAAATCCAACTAGGTTTCTAATTGATAGATATGAATTGATTGACACAGAAATGTAAACAATGTTTAGTAAAACTAAATGATTATAAGTAGTTTGTTTGGAGATTCTTATTAGGTTTAAAAATGTAACTCAGTTCAATAAAATCACTGTTATTTTTTAACCGGACGAATAAAAAGATAAAGTTTTACAAAAATAACCGAAAAACAATCAAAATATCTTTTGATATTTATTACTCAGATGTATGATAATTAATTTATTTATTTTAATAATTTGTGAGCAGAAAAAACTTTAAAAGGCTGTTGCTATTTGTTGCGAAACCTTTTTATTTCGATAGTGTGTCGTTTTAAATCGTTAAAGTGATTATACATGGAATACTAATGAAAAATGTAAGAAAAACCGTTTATATCAGATATGAAGATAATAATATGTAACATGCTATACAAACAATTAATGTGTAATTAAAGTCAGTAAAGAGCGGTGTGTTGTCACTGCCTTTCTGAAACAGAGGTCCCTTAGTAGCAGGCATATCGTTGTTAATTAACTACATTCAGAATCTAATTAGGGCTATGGAATTATCAACTATTGCAGCTGCTTAAACGCGATTGTAACTTTCTGTATAAACAGTAGATACCATGCTATAGGAAAATACAGCCTTGAGGTTTTGTACGCCTTAGATATTGATAATATACACAGCCTATACACTTTCGAGTTATGCGATAATGCGAATTATTTTTTCAAAGAAGTAATAAGTGAAACAGTGCCATAGCAGGCAAACAAAAAATATCTATTCCGCAGGTTGTCGCTTCCAGTTGAGCTACAAGTTTTAACTGTTTATTCGTTTCATTTTTATTTTTTTTCCAAAAATACAAATTATTCTGAGCTGAAGGATTAAAAAGAGGATGTAATTATGGTTAATGAGTAGATTTCGGTACTCATTTCATAAAGAAATACAGATTTAAACTAACATTCAGAAGTATGAAATATATTTATTGAAATGTTAATTTTTAGATGATATTATTACCGGAGTATACACAATTCCTATAACACAATACACAATCTCTTTTCTATACTAATGCTCACGATAAGTTGTATTTTTTGAAAATATTAAAAGGGAAATGAATGAAAAGTTAAAACTTGTGACTCAACTCGATGCGACAACCTGCGGAATAATTATCCAAAAATAAATAACATGTTTAATCATTATTATATCTTATCTTATCTTCTTATCTATGTCATGAAAAATTTCTCCAAATCGCTCATTTTTCTTTTTCCTGATCCTTTTTCCCCCCCTAAGCTTTTCCTTTTTAGAGAGACTTTGTATGGACAAAAAATCTAAATATATTATAGCACCAAACTATAGATTTTTATAAAAACAAAAAAAACCTTGCCGGAAGGTGACGAATAATGATTCTTGACAAATCATGCAAAAGGATATTACATAGTTGAATTACTGAGGGCAGGAAGGAAGTGCAAGAGAATGAGCGGAAACAAATTCGGAAATGACAATGTAGTGTAAAATAAAGTTAATAAAATAAAAACTAAACAAGAATATTTAAATGATGAATATTATTTAAATAACTTAGCTAAGCCAAAAGCGAAACATTGTAGTATCACTAGCAGCTTTCCGAGTAAATCGCATTGGAATTTTGATAGGTGTAGAACATGTGAAGTAAAACGTATTATTGTAACGTAAAGTTGCAATTAATGGTGGCAACAAGTGCTACAAGCAATGACAAAAGAAACCAAGCAAAATTTATACCAGATCTGTATGTTAAAATTGTGCTATTCAATGAAATAAGAGATCTACTATTTTTCAAAGATAATAAGACTTTTTTATAAGCTTCATTCATCTAAGTAGGAAAAACTTTTTAAAAAACGTGGAATTTCGTTGAAATTGAATCGAAAATTGAAAATGTTGTTCATTTGCTGGGGGAGTGGGAATTTCTACAAAATATTTACTATTGTGTACTAAAATAATTTATAAAGTGCTTAAAGTATTGGACGTACCTAAGAACTACTGCTTTGAGGTAAGAACAAATACTAATGAAATCACAGGATCTGCTTGCACCGATTTTCCTTAGTTTAAACATCCAATGTATTTGATGAAAAGTAAATGAAGAAAACTGAAGCCAAATTCATAGGAACAAATGCTAGACACTCTGAAATTGAATTTAAATTTTAAAAGGTTCTATATACAAAAAACTAGGAAAGAAATCTAGGAAAATTGTAAATAAAATATGTATCTATGAAATGATAAAAATAATATTTATAAAAAATACTAGTTTACAAAGTAAATTTGTATAACGTTTAGAAATTATGAAAGAAAAGGTAGTAAAAATCACTCTGAAGATTACCATTACTCGTAGAATAGAATAGAAAGAAAAAGAAGGGTCAATTCCCTTTTGAACAACAAATATGAGCAGAAAAAGATATAAAATAATATAAATCTGGCCATAAGGCTACATAGTACATGTTATAACATTTACTTTTGATTCTAATGTTTTAAATACATAATATTTTTCACCGGGGACGAAATATATTTGTAAGAAACGAGTTAACCCTCTGTAAACGAGTTGTCTCGCTATTTTATTTTTTTTGAAATGGAGAATGAAAACGGAAAGGAAGATGGAATCAATGAAATACGTTAACAGACAGTAGTAAAGGGGCGTAATGAAGGATAGAATGCAGGTAAAAAGTATTGGTAGGGTCACACAGACAAGGACGGAAGGAAGAGATTAACGTCTTAAGCCCGTCGGCGGGAGAAGTTAAGATTGAATTAGAACCTTCTCGAAGGTACTAGAACGGCCTCCGCCACTACTTCCCGTCTAGAACATTCTACCTTGAAATAAATAGCACCCCCTCGGCGGCAAGTGAGTCAGTCAGAGTATTAAACCAGGCAGTGTGATGAACAAGTGAATCAGTAATAAGTGAGTTAGTGTGATAAACAAGTCAGTGGTAAACCGGCCAGTGTAATAAGTGTATCGGGGAACTGTGACGGATTTTGAGTGTAATAGACTGCTTCTGTTTGTTACTGTGTGTCAGTTAACAAACTATAACTTATATAAAGAATAAAACGTTATAAAAAATATAACAATATTTGATGATTCTTACGGTTAGTGGACTTTAATTAGTTAACTGTAAGTGTTAATTTGTAGTTATAAGCTCAAGTATAATTTTATTGTATTTGTACAAATTTATGTAAAAATTTAAGCTATTTCGTAGTATTAATATCTTATATTTTTTTAGTTATTAAATAGGCCTAGTTTATAGTAAATATTTAGAATATTGTTATTGTAGATTTGTATTATTTTAAGAATTTAATTGTTTGTAACTTCATTGTATTCTTTTTGGCACTTAATTAATAAATATTAGTATCTTGAATTTAGGAGTAGTTTAATTCATTTTAATACCCAGTAGCCCGTAACAGCCTGTAGGCCGGTAGACGGTTAGCCGACCCGCTTAGCGCTGTGATAGACATAAAGCTCTTCACTCGTAGCTGTTAAAGGTTTACATGATAAATGTATTGTTATGTTGTTGTATATAGCATTCTCGTTGGTCACTTCAAGCCGTGTGATAACTTTTAGCCGTGACCCAATCGCCTTCTTAAAAGAAATCAGCCAGATATAGTATTACTATTTACTGTGAAGCTTTTGGAGTTTACTCTTTAAGAAACGATTTTCATATTTAGCCCGCGGTATAAAAATTTTATGAGGAGTAAAATCGAGCGTTAACTAAAAGTGGCCCGTTACGTTCCTTAGCGCAACGTGCTTTGCCCACCTTTCACTTCTTTCTCGATAAGAATGTATTGTTTGTTATACATAACAGATAGTAATTCCGGATAAATTAATAATATGAATTTAATATCTTAGTTTGTATTGTTCAGAATATTAAGAACATACAGAAGAAATATCTGTAGTTGGTAATTTTACTGTGATAATCAATAAAATTGTGATTATTGCTCAAAAATAACTAATAATGCATGCTTTGTATTATAGTATTATTCCAAGTATAGTTGTATCTTAAATTAAGATTAAAAGCTTTTTTTGAACTAGTTAAGAAGATAAATATATAACCTCAATGTTATCTTTGAGCTTAGATGTTTTTTGTTTTGTTATTATGAGAATAGATTTACAAATGTTTTAAATGGTCAGAGAGGAGGTTAAGTCAATAAACTTTACGGTCAAAAATTGCTTTATCACTGATTGTACTTCTTTCTAATGTTTATCAAGATTGTCTTTGAATTGAAAGAATAATTACCTACAGCGAAATCAATTTTAGTATAAAATCATTTATCGTTGTTTTTTTCAAAGATAAAAACACAGTGGATATTTGTTTATTCACTTAACGTCACTAAGTATAATTTTAATAGTGAAAAGTTAATTTAATTTTCACTAAGTAAAGATGAAAGTTTACACTTAAAACAATTCTTGAAAAAAATAACTTAATTTAGACTTTATTTCTGGCAGATTAGTCGGGATGACTATATATGGTACAACTATTGATGCAATGTTTTCACGATTCATGATCCATGTAACTTCAGACGTACACGTATCGTATTTTAGTTACCACAAACCTATTGTCACAGTATCCAATAATTATGATAATACTATTCACGGACTAAATACTCTTGAAAATCATGTTTAATGTCAAATGTTCATGGTAGAACAAACGAATCTTCTCAAGAATGATTTATATAAACTATTTAAAAAATATATTATTATGTGAAAAATTTGATGTTGTATATTTCATTGGAATGATGTAAATAATATGCATAAATATTTATATATGCTTTGATTATTTTTTAAAATGCTTTTATTTACCCTCTTTTTACATAATCTCCACAATAATTGTTCTCAAGGAGTAAATTCCAGTCGTGCGTCGGAGCGGACACACACATTTTGCTTTTTTAAATAACATTTTAAATATTAATGATTATATGTTTTTGTTTCATGTTTCCAGATGACCGCATTTTTTAGAGGTATCAATCTTCTCACAAATACATTAAAAATTTACACCCACGCACAAGCATTCACACTTAGTTTCTTATATTTTAAAAAAAAATATATAAAAATTACGGCCTGAAAGGAAATAATCCAGAAAAAAAGTCTTTCAACTAAAAATATAAAATAAAAATACCTTTCAATATTTCACGTATCCCTCCTTGCCTATTTGATAATTGGCAGATATTTTTGTTCCTGTTTTTAGTTTGGAACCTAAAGACTTTTTCTCTGGATTTTTCATTCTTTATCTTAATGAGTATTTTATATCTCTTTTGAGTTTTTGCTCTCGAATATTAAAAATCAACAAAATAAATGGAAATACTTTAAGGTTTTTGGAGCTAATTTTTAAATATACTAATAAAATATCTGAATCTCGGAACAAATCGCATCTTTGAAAGCTACAAATAAAATCTTAAATTGTATTGTTTTACGAGCATCATTCACAGCAGCAAGAAGTTTTATGTCTCTTATTGCAAAGATGTAAGCAATGAAAATATTGCAAAATAATTGGACTTCATAGTTAAATGTATAAATATAAAATATCTGAATCTCCGAACAAATCACATCTTTGAAAGCATTTTAAATTGTATTGTTTTACGAGCATCATCGACTGCAGCAAGAAGTTTTTTATGAGTAATTATGATTTATGAAGAAGAAAACCAAGTATTATAAGAAATAATGTATTGCATAGTTTGTCAAGATAAACATAAAACTTTACACCTGAACTATCCCGGCCAATTTCTTCCAGGTAAGAAAGCAAACGTTAAATGAAATAAATTGGATTTGGGTGCGATCGTAAATATTCAGGAAATATGGGGACAAAAAGATGGAGGACACCTTTATGCATGGGCTGCCTTCCCCGCCCTGCCCAATTAGCCGGAGCCCTGGAAGAAACTATTTATGGGGCAATTCCCGGATCATCCCTTAGGTCCTAGCGGCGGCCCTTTTAATTAAAAAACATATTGTATAAGGTTGTGGGCCTCATCTTGTCGTTCTGCCTAATGGTGTTTTTTTTTGGGAGGGGGAATTTTGAGATATTTTATTTACATGTGTTTTGTATCGCTAAGCAAGAATTCTAAAATTTTAAGTGGAAGAAACAGACTTAAATAATTCAAACCTTATAAATATTCCTAACATTTTAATACCTTTTGGATAAGCCGGTAATAATTCTGCTTTAATATTTTTTTTTAAACTTATACAACATACGCCATTAGTAGACATACGCTTTAAGCTCCCAATTCATTATAAGAGAATTACATATACACTCATGTGCAATGTTATAGGTCATCTATTATCAGGCCTATTTGAAAGTCGGGGTAGAGCTTTGTGGTTTCACTAAGTCATCGAATTCCTCTCGTATCCAATCCTTACAATCCAATATTCTTCATAAAATGTTACTTCCTTCGTTGCGAATAAAGTCATCCATAATGATCTAAATGGACCATATGTTGCTGAACGCCATATCTGATACCAGTCCTTTCATGACAAACTTTATTTTCACTCAAGCTCAATAGTTTCAAACCTAGCTACCTCTTCAATTCCTTAATACCCTCTAAGGCATCTGATAAGAAACTGGCCTCGTGACCTTCTGAGTTGAATTTGTTATATGAGCACTAGGAAGTGGTAGTTTCTCTACTTGTCTATATCTCATGTGATCAAGTATCACGTATCATTCACTACACTTACTTCCTATATTATAATACAGTTATAAATTTTAATACATAAATGAAAAAATGCTACAGAATATGACCTTACAGTATTTTACAGGCTTAGTTTCATGCCATATCAGTCTGTATCGTGCACAAAATACATAACATATTAATTTTTTATTATTATTTCTGGAAAACTAATGAGGCTGCTCTGTATATAACTTCCTTTTTCCATTTTGAAAATTTCGTCAATAGTACTGTTCCTTTACCAAAACCGTCATTAGTATAAACCTAGAAAATGCTCTTAAAACAAAGATGTTCCAAGGAATTTTATTAGCTACAAGTAGCAATGAAATGGTGAAGATGGTACTTTTGGGACAGAGCTTTAGTTCAGTCTGTTAAATATATTTTTCTAATATAATGAAATAAATACATAACATTAAGAGTGATGTATACATAGATACCATATATTTCATTCATGATAATATATATAGACGAAATGTATTTTAATGATAATGAATAATTTAAAATAACTGAGGTAACTGTTTAAGCCCAAATGCATGATTAGTATCTTTCATACTTACTCAGAATGTAATGTTTAAATATATAACAGCTCCAAAATTAAGCAAGGTCAACGTTCAGCAATCCTATTGAATATGCAACAAACGTAGCAACTATTGAAAATCATATTAAAATAGTAAATCTGCGGTAGGAGAGGATTGCAGACAATAATAGCAGTTGGTGGCAATGAAGTTAATAATCTAGCTGGCTACAGCCCCTGAGTTAGTGTACCAATTAGAGTACGCCCGGATAGAGATAGCGCTCAATTCACTGTCCAACTGATATCGCGTGGAGATTGCGAGGGAACGCAGTCCGATGATAGGGCGCAATGGATCGTTGAGTCGCAATACTACATGAAAGGAAAATACGTCACGTTTTTGCTATATGGAGTACCGTTCTAGATCTAGAGGGAACAAGCCACAAGAGAATGATATTATTATTTCATAAAATCGACCAAGAACTTATAATTTGATAACACTAAGTATCGGATAAAAGTTTTTATTTGTGACTTGATTGGAAAACCGTTGTCCAAGAAGCAGTACAGTCTCTAGCACGTACTGAACCCATGACTCTTCATGAGTTCTAGTTTTACTATTTTTTTTTCATGCTCAAAAATATAAGTTAATAGTAAACTATGTTTAAGATCGTCAAAAAGTAATATAAAATAAATGAATCGGACCGGTATAAGCAAAGATCGTATTTATTTTATAGATACTACAATAATCAATCCTGAATTAAATACGAAGTGTGATCGCATAATGCCGTGGGATTTCCTTAGGCCTCCGTTTTATTTCCATAACAAGCTCAGTCCTATGACATCAAACTTTTGAAGTAAACGATTTCTACCATCATATTTTGTAATATATTTTAATGAATTTTATTACAAAAATCAAAAAAATATATCTCATACATGACGGGCAGTACAAAAGGATGAACATTTCGTTGGTTTTCATTAAAAGGATGCAGAGAATACTTACAGTTACAGAAACAACGAGTTAAAACCAAATTAAAAGGATACTCCAAGTAGAGTAATTTCTTTGAAATTATTTTCACAAATAGATTCCGATAGGTTGGTCAGTGAGAGTTGTGCCATGCATCACACTATTTTTTTTTTTTTAATAAACATAAATTCTCACTAGTTCTGTACGAACTAAATAGGTAGAAATATAATGATATAACTAGCTTGGGAAGGAGAGTGGAAATTGCATCTATGTATTAAACTAATCCTCCAAATCCTTCTTATAGTTAACCAATTATTCAACGACCAAAGGAATTATATTTATAACATAGTTTTGTAACCAAGAAAATTAGGTATTCCTTCCTTTAAGACAGCATTGTAACTTACTCCTCTTTGGTACCTACTCCTCTGTCTCTTGAATATTGAAATTTACATAGTTTGAAGGTGAAAGAGATTTATGGATAGAAGACAAGAGATATAGAAGATAGAGAGTAGAGTGTCAGTATATATTTTAGGAGAGGATCTTGGTATAAGCTGCGTAAATCTCATCCAATCCCAAAATATTTGTTTTTTAAAATATTTGTTCGTTAACTATACAAATAACCAATTTCAACAAATCACTTATAGCATCCTTCCGGAGTAGTTCCGACAAGAAACGAAAAAGGAACCCTTATGTCTATTATTCAGTTACTGTTGGCACAAATCCATGAGGCAGCGGTTTAAGTTAAATATCAGAGCCACCCCATCCAAAAACCTTTTATTAAATTGGAGGAAGAAGCGCTATTTCACTCAGTGTCAGGTGGATAAAATGTTGGATTGGAAAGGTTAACCTACGAGAATAGAACCTAAAAATAACTCTTTATTCGGTTTTTTTATCAGAATAACGGTCATCCTTTCATATCAAAATATTCGAAAAATATTTCAATACATTGTTTTTTACCTAACTTTTTTCACTTGCACTCATTTCACTTGAAATATAACGGATTTTCCGAATTCCTATTATTCCACAATGGTCCAAAACCTATTACATAATTTAAAGGCACACATTCATAATTTTCAATATTCATAAAAATGTATGATTTTTCATTTGCGGCAACAAGGTTGATAATGACCGGATAGCTTAAAGCATCCCGTGAAAAATTTGGAAACGATTTGAGGTGAATATTGAGGAGACATTGCTTTAAATGTTTTTATTCTGCTCGAGGTTAATAATTGTTCGTGAAAATGGTTTGGAACAAACCAAATAAAAAGGAAAGTAGATACATTGCATGGTAATTGAGATTTAGAAATTATATTGCCGGAGTTCCTCAAGGTAGTATCATGGGTCCCATCCTAAACACGATATATACAGCTGACATCCCAACCCATCCAAACACTGTCCTCACTACGTACGCTGATGACACATGTGTGTTATCAGTAAATAATGATCCATTTGTTGCATCCCAAACTCTTCAATACCATATCTCAAACCTTCAAGAATAGTGTCAAAATTGGAGCATTAAAATTAATCCTAACAAATCCCATCAAATTACCTTCACCCTTCGTCGTAAACCTACAAATTCCTGCCCTAATGTATCCTTTAATAATATTCCTTTAAACAACAACTACAAGAATGTAGCTCAGTTGTTGATAGAGCAAATCAAACCCGACAATTAAATATTTCCTTTTTCTTTTGCATTTTCGATCACAAAGCAGATGGGGTTGTGAAACTTATTTTACATTATCGTCATTGTTTTTATTAGTCCTAATTTTGATAATAGTGAACCTTTTTTTACATTAGCGTATCATATTTTTTTAGTCATTATCATGTTGTTGGTGAATCTTATGTTAAATTATAGTTGTTATTTTTTATTAGTTATTATTTGGTTGACGGTGAATTTTGATTTATATGTATAATTATTATTTTATTAATGCCTTTAGGATTATTCTTATAGATAGTAGTTAAGAGTAATTTTATTTTAATATAGTAGGGTTTTATTTTTGATATAAAGATATTTTTGGTATATTCCTTTACCATGTTTTCCTATGTGTCCTCGACTATATGAGTGCCGTGTCCCCACCCAGCGCTTTTCAGGTGTCCATGAGCTCTAGGAGTGGAGCCGCAGGCAACAGATTGATTTATAAAATTTGGTCACAGAATGTAAAAATTTCTTATTCAGGTATGCATTCCAATACCACATCTTAGTAGAAAAAATCATGCACAACATTATTTACTCCAGGGTATGTGTTCACTAATGTCAAAGCAATGCAATTGTTCTTTTGTTCATCCGTGATCCGAATACAACAGTTGGTAGAATTCTGTTATTACAAATAGTTCTTATACTATTTAAATTAGTAGTCTAAAAGATGCAAAGGCGGCCTAGGTAGTGTTGATAGGTGTGTCTCTACAGAGCCTTTTGGTAATTAAACATCCCCACTTGTCTCATAAGTTTAAAAAAATGACTATGGCTGACCTTGAATGTGTTATACAGGCCCAAAACAAACGCTGAAACGGTTTCCCATCTAAAAGAGGAATACGGCAGGGTGATTTACTCTACTTTAACCTGTCTGTTATTTAACCTTGCTCTTAGGAAGGCAGTTTGAGACGCCAGAGTCCAGACAACGGGGACCATAATAAATAGATCTGTGCAGCTCCTTGTTATGCAGATGACATTGACATTTTAGGAAGATCAAAGCTGGTTGAAGAAGCATTTATTTTCCTTGCATAGGCATCCAGGAAACTTAGTCTAGTGGTTTACCTAGATAACACCAAGTATTTGATAGCTGAACAGCACCCAATACATCCTGGAGATAAGGTGGAATTTGGAACATACGTCTTTGAGTGGGTCTCGGAATACACTTATTTTGAAACTCAAGTCTTATGCACCAACGCCATGAGGGTAGAAACCATTGAGAATAATATTGTCCTCAAAGCACTGGTATTACGGGATGAGGCAAATTCTACCAAGTAGGGTAATAACATAAAAAAAAAAATCACCCAACCTGATTCGCCCAATGCTTACATACGGAGTGCAAACATGACAAGACAATGGCGAAGGATAAAAACCGAAATTTGGTTGTATTCGAACGCAAGAGGCTCCAAAAAACATTTGGGCCGGTCTCTGTTGATGGAAGTTGGAGATAAAGAAAAATTTAAGAAATAAATGATCTTTTTGGTGAGCCTAATGTAGTTAATGTCATTAAACGATCCCGACTAAGATGGTCTGGGCAGGGGGCCAGGATGAGCGAGGAGGAAAAACCAAAGAGTTTACCGACGGAGGTCATCCATGGAAGGAGGAGAGTCGGCCGATCGCGACCGCAGGTGATTGTCTGTGTAGCTTGGACGCGAGGAACCTGGGAGTCCACAACTGGATGGCAGCAGCACTCAACAGGGAATACTGGCGGATACTGTTTGAGGAGATCTAGACGCGTCCACCTGCCGAATTAATAATAATAATAATACGTATAAATGGAATCCGTGTATTTTTCACATTAAATATTTTAAATTCGATATGTATATTTCTTTCTTTTTTTTCAGTTGCCGATGCACACCTTGTATAATTTGGCCCCTTTTACTTGGCTCCAGGTCCAAACTCTCCTGGTCTATAAAGAACGACCGTAATTTAAAAACATAATTATAAATTATTATCTGGAATCTAGCGGTAGCTGTGCTTCCAGTTATACTGTTTTATCCATTCTATATTCTGAAATTGACTAGCTCCTCCATTCCCTTTAGCTAAGAGATTAGCCGAGTAGAGATATAGGCGTTGTAGCAATAAAACAAAGGCTTGGAAAGGTTTGCCAGAGAAGACAATATTTGAACGAACATTTTCAAATTCCGACGTCTGTGGAGAGAGTCAACATTAGATAAAGCTAAGTGTTTTCCTCATCGTAGTTGGGTGAGAACAAACCTTTGTGCTGGCGGATAATAGAAACTTTGTTAGCGAAATCCGTTCTGATGATTTTTAGTATTTAAAAATAATTCAAAGGAAGAATTGACAATAAAATCTGAATTTATTCTTATATCCCCTCCTATAGTAGTACTTTTAAATTCGTTAAAGAGGATACAGATGTAAGATTTGTGGTGGCTTAACCTTATCAACCCTTGTGTTTGCTAAATCACTGGTTGGATTCTAGTCAGGAAGGATTAAATATATTATAGTCTATTTTGTAGTGAATTAAACGAATGGAAAACTACAAATTCTGATTAGTAATCTGTAGGAAGAACCTTTCCTGTTTTTAGAAGCAGAAGAGGGTGGAAAATATTAAGATTCTGATTAAGCTCTGGAGAACACAACAGCAGCGTAATATCAGCAAAGGACTTGACGACACGGTTGAAACCAAAAGAAATGTATTAAAAATATTGGCCATGGGAATTTAAGAAAATGTTTAACTTTAAAATAGTCAATTAAAATTAAACAACTAACATTTTTTTAAATATTACACATTCTATGCTTTAAAATAAAATATTTTGTTAACATTCACTGGCTTGGCAGTATACAATTTCACGCAGATATTAACTCCTTTTCAGTAAGAAAGACCGCTCAGAAACCTTCAGTAGGAATTTAATTACAAATTAATATCCTTTCTACTCTAGTAGTGAGTATAATGAACTCGCTTTAGGAAAGGACAGACTGCTATAAGTTGAGTCATTAAGTAACCGCCGTCGGTGTATTATACTCTATAATACACCGACTGCTTCTAATAACTTGCGAACCCACTCTCAAGCAGTCCAATGTAAATTGTCACTATGAACTTAGCATGCGGTCTAACAAATTAAATTTGGCTTGGCGGCGAGAGGGAAAAACATGCCATTTTTGCTAAGGTGTACTATTTTAAGTCTTAAAAAAAAAAAATCATTTTGTCATCTTAGATTTGTAATAAATTAAGGAATATTTAAAACTTTGAATAAATAGAAACTTTAAATAAAACCTCCCTATGATCTAAACCTGCCGTGTTTTCAAGAATTTTAACGCTTATTATTCATACATATTAAACTTATTATAATTTAGTGTTCAAAGTGGCAATTTAAAGGTGTATGTTAATAAGAATTGATATTATAACACAAGCTGAAAAACATTTGATGTATTCAAGTGCTTCTATAACCCTAACTTTATTTTTTACCCTATAGTAAGGTACCAGCGATGCTGGAGTGATGTATGCATATTCTTCAACTGTATACTTAATATAAGTAGTGTGAGTTAATTAAATAAAATTGGACGACAAACAAAAGGTTCACTTTGTACCGTTTAATTACATTTTTCTAATATTTTTCAACTGCAGAAAGGCGTTTTTTGGATTAAGTTTTCGTTGAACGTTTAACGTTACTATAGTGCGTTCTTCTTTTTTTTAATGTGTTTAAGAAATGATGAATTGAAATGCCTAATGAAAGAAAACATGTGCCACTACATCCTTAAAGGGTCTTGAGCTCAGCACGAGGTAGAGGACAACGGTTGCTTAGGGAGATATTTGTCCTAGGCTGGGTGAGTCTTCGGATCTCATTGTTCCACACCGACTGTTAACAGAATAATTAAATTATCTGTCTTAGCCGAATCTGAACTCGGAACCTGGGCCTTAAGCAACCCACTGACCAATAACTTAGCTACACCGCTCCCATTTCCCATTCAACCAGATCATCATCATCACATTGCGCTATGATCCATGGGAGACCTTGGATTCCTCGACAATTTTTCTCCACTTTGAACGATCTTCCGCTGTTCTTACCCCCAGGAGCCAAATATAATCTTCCACATCGTCCAGCCATCGCATTCTAGGCCTTCCTCCTCCTCTTTCTCTATCTCGACGTCCCACCATGATCAGCTGTGAGGGCTTTTCTTATCCATTCTGTGAAGGTGCTCCAACCATTTCAATCCTGCTTTTTTAATACAAGAAAGTATATCTGGTTCTCCATTTAGGTCCTTAAGTTCTTGATCCCTTTTTATTCGGAAACATTTTCCTTCCTTGGTTGGGCCATACACTCTTCTAAGAATCTTTCTCTTCCAAGTACTCTATAATTTCTCATGCTCCTTGGATAGAGTCCACGCTTTCCCACCATACATGACAGCAGGACGAAGTATCGTCTTATATACTTTTATTTTGACGCTACGGGGTATAGCTCTGTTCCGGAACACGTTTCTGAGGGACCAATAGCATCTGTTACCGTTTTGAATTCTCGCCTTTATTTCATTTTCCACTCTTCTGTTATAATGGTGCCAAGATATTTAAATTTTTTACATTTTCAAAACTGTCCCCTCTTCCTTTGCGATTTCCACTGGATGACACTTTCTTGGATGAAATCATGTAATTTGTTTTTTCTTTATTTAATATGAGCTCTGCCTTCCACAGAGCATTCCAAGAGCACGTTTTCATTTATTGCTGTGATGACCACATCATCAGGATATGGAGGTATTGGACCATGTTGTTATGAATACATCCCTCTTTCTTTGCTTTAGTTGGCATTATGATCTTCTGTTGCACCAAGTTAAATAAAACTGGAGATATGGGGTCTCCTTGATTAATTCCCTTTTGAATAGAGAAGTCTCTGGAAATTTATCCCTGGACCTTTATCACTCCGCTACTATACTGCAATGTCATCCTTATCAATCAGATAAGTTTTTAGGGCACCCAAGAAACATCAAGTTTTCGTACAGCTCATTTCCTTCTATGCTATCAGATCTCTGTTTGTAGTGAATGAAGAGGTTGAGTAGATCTATGTTACATTCGTTAGATTTCTCAAGCATGTTTCTGATGATAAATATTCGGTCAACAGTAGATCTTCCAGGGCGAAACCCACAGTTGTAGTCACCCGAAACTGTTTCTGCTGTTATCATTAATCTTTCATATAGTAATATTGATAATTTTACTACTTACTTTGATAGTCATTTTTCATTTTAAAAAAATAATCTGCTTAATCCAACAGTGTAAAGGTTGTCAACTATTTATTTTTATTATTATTTAAATGGATATGGTTGACTGGAAAGTCCAAAAATTGGAGTAAAATGGTCAGGGGGTGAAGTCAATGATTACACAAAATAAAAATGACTTATTGTTCCTACGTTTCGGCCTAAGAATTAGGACATATTCAGGGCAGAAGAGATTAATCGTCCGACCACAACTTTGGTTTGGTATTTATTTGTTCAATAAATAATGACTTGTTTTTAGAAAGGCCTAATTATGTGTCTATAAAAAATAAAAAAAAAATTAAGTCTTGAATAATAAACTACTTCTGAATCTGTTTAATGACAATGTCGACATCTTTAGCCCTACTGCAATTACATTAAGAAGTTTAATTCGGATTTAGTAATTCGTTTGATGTAATGCTTTGGAATTGGATCCTTCGCCAAGTTGGGTAATAAAGGCTTTTCTCGGCCGGCATCCTCTCCCCTCTCCCCCTCGATAAAATAATCTTGAGAAATGGGAGCTGTTCAAAGCATCACGAAATTCCTTATTTCAACAGAAGCTCTCTGTCACGGCTTCACCTTGATTAAACCAGAAGCATCTCGCAATTGTAACCTCGCCACAAACGGTCTTGACAAGTTTTTTCTTCTTTACTGAGGAAAATGTAAAACAAACCTATTTTTCCCCATTGCCTTTTCGTTTTAACTTCAGGATGAGACTTTTAATCCAAAACTTATATGAAAAAATACCAATGGCTGAAATTAATCTGGTAAATTAACTGAGAGCTATAATTAAGTAGAACACATACGTACAATTACCCAATAAAATATCAACTAATATTATAAATAAAAAAAATGAATAACACTGGTACTACTTTTATCTTTTTAACATCTTTTCATGTTTTTCCTATCAAGAATATAATATATTATCCTATATAATTAATAACAAAAAAATCTACAATAGAATGTGGTTGAATACCGTCACAAAAGTCAAATTGTAAATTCTAATTAATAACATATTTTCTACTTATTATATACAAAAATAATAATAATAGATGTATCGTTTTTAGTCATAATTAAAACTACATTTGTCGAATAAAAAAAAGCAAAAACAATTATTTCTTCATTTTTTTAGTATTCTAAGAGAGTGAGCCTAATTTGATTCGTCCAAAGAAATTCACACAAGCCAGACACATCTACCTTAAGGTAAATAACTGCTCAAAACGAATTTTATGAAAGTATATATTATAATGGGGAAAGGAGTGGCTCATTAGTAGAGCAGTGAGTTACCATGCCGAAGATCCGGTATCAAATCCTGCTCTTTGCCAGACTTTTATATAATCAGCTAGCGGCCGAAGATGGATCGTATAGGATCTAGAACCCTCCTGGGGTTCCCCAGCCTCTAAAAAGTAAGTACCCAATATATGAGGGTGATGTGGACAGATCACCTCTCTGCACAGCCGTTGCTCAAGAATCGTATCTTCCTAGACTTCCTCTGCCCACCTACTTCTGGTCCATCCGCGTCCTCCCCTCCCTGGTGGATCCCAATCCAGGACGTTTGTTTGGCCAACGTTTGTTCGACATTCTTTATACAAGGCCGCATAATCTTGGGCGGCCGGCCCCTATTCTTTGATTCACCGATGTACTCATATCCAACCTCTGTAGAATTCCTTCATTTCTTATTTTATCCAATCTGGTGAAACTGCCATACATAAAATAGAAAGAAAAAAAGGTTATGAATCGTTAATAATTTTTATAAAAGTAGGATTTTATTGCACTTTAATAATCAATAAGTTAGGATATACCGCTCTTAGCGGAATCGTCAGGTTCCATGTTTATGAAAACAATATTATAATAGATTCTTGGTTGTAAAAAGGAAATCCTCACACTCACTCTTACAAAAGAACTTACAAACGTAAAGAAACCTGCGGTAAGAAATCTGCCTATAAAGATATTAATAAATTTTATTTATGTTAATGGTTAATTTTCGCCGTATTAATAAAAAGTAATAATGGTTAATTTTAAATGCAAAAAGATTTTTATATACTAGACCCAATGATATATTGGCAAGATCCGGTCGTGAACGTCGATGAGAGAGTCAAGTCCTGTTTGTATTATTGTAATTGCAACTTCAGAATACGCCTAGTTAAATTAACTTAATCATAATAATTATTATAATAATAAAATAATTATTAATTTTTTAAAATTTACATATTCTTTTATCGTCACAATACTATAAATTATTACTGTATATACTCAAATCATATATTAATACATTCTGGTGAAACACATTCGCACCTGAGGGCACATGCAAATACATTTCACAAGTTTCCGCACCATTTTCCTCTCTCCCTTTAAGATAATAGTAGTTTGTTGTTATCACTGCACTCCATTCTCAGCATCCCTACGGCCCTCTCAAGCCCCATTAAATACACTATCTCCTTTTAAACTTTTCTTTCTTTTTTTGTATTCTCCATACACATACCACAGACATAGCAAAGGGAATAGAGTGTGATTCAGTTCTGGGATTCAAACAAAGAAAAACATTTATTGTACAGGCAATTAAAACTAAATGGAAATAGTTTTGACTACCTAATTCATCCTTTTATCTTTGTCCGAAATGGAGTTAGAATTGGATTAATATCCAATTTAAATACAAATAATCGACTCATTTATTTATTTCAAATCATCCACGGTCTGTAGAACTTGTATTCTATAAATAGAATCAATTTTTCATGACAGTATTCAGAAATAGTTTATTCGAGTAACTATAGTCAATAAAAAAGTAGTAATGGTGAATCAACTGGCAGTGGTTATATAGTAATAGTGGGTGTACGCAGGTTTAATCTAAACGGTACTATGTACTAATGTATTTCATGAGTTGCGTTTAGCAACTTAAAACAAGACATTTAATAATGAAAAAAAATAATCGTTTATAGATGTGAGGATTTATACCACATAAACAAGAGTAATTATCTATAAATGTATTTTTATTTACCCCTTTAAAGAACACTCATATAGGTAAAAAATCGATACAAAAATAATTAAAAAATGTAAGGTTATAAGCACTGCTAACAGGGGTAACTGCTAAAGTCAAGAGGAAATGAAAAGTTTATGTTTTAAGGTTTTAAGGTGTGAATTTCGCAATTATTAAAAGACCTTTTATGTAAATATTATTATTCTTGTAAGTTCCCTGACTACAGAGCCTAATATAAATTATTTGTTGCTATATATGTCTTGAAATTTAATTGTTCTTTATTTAACTATTCAATTATATATTTGATTATTATTTGGTATGTTTTATAAGTATAATTATTTAAACCATTTTTGTTTATCGATTACTCTAAATATTCTTTTCGGACTAATAAAATTTGATATTACTCCAGCCTACTTTTATTATCCTTACATTCTGAATTTAATAGAATTCAAACCTATAAAACTATATTTGATAAAACATACTAATTCCGTTATGCTTCCCAGTTTCCCGCAATACTTCACGAACATGTCGGTGACGGGGATTCAAACGTTTTTACCCTAACGAAAAACTCTTAGACGCTTTGAGTTTTGTGGAATTCAATTGGTAAAAGAAATCGCTAAATCATACAATTAAGGAAAATTGTCGAGTGACAGATCCTGTGAGTTATAACTGGATCGAAGCCGCATTAAATTCCTCCGAGAGAGAAACGGGAACAATGGCTCCTAGGACGAACATATTAGACTTCTCCCGCCAATGCTCCATTCAGCTCGCCTTCTATTAAGGAATCCCGCTATGGATTCTGCATCAGCTCGAACCATTTCAAAAGCTAAAGTAGTGATTTAAGTGTACGCCGAAATAACTGCGTGAAAAACTTCACTACGCGGTCCTTTGTCTGGTTCCCGATTTATCAACTGGGTTAAAATTAGTCCGAAACGAAACATCCTACCGCGAGCAATTGGTTTTAATCCGCTCAGGGCATCCCAGATATGAATAAGTTCTCGACGGTTCTCGGACAAGGTAGAAGCCAAAATCCGATTTTAATTACTTTTTTGTAACGACTTATAAATGACTAATCAGGCAAGTGCGTCCTACAAAATCAGCTTAAAGATTATTTCATTCATACTATTTGCATGATTGGTGTAATTTGAAGTCGAAGGTCAGAATTAATATTTTTTTCTGAAAAGTGTATATTTAAATCAAAAAGTTTATTAATGAAGAATATTTAACAACTGAGGTTATAGAGCAACATATTCCGAATTAAAGCACTACAAGAGATTTACAGTTTAAGATCTCAATTGTTTTAAATAATTCATTCGCAATCATAGTTCTTTACTAAGAGATGTAATAAATAAATAAATAATTACATAACCAAATCGGAAGTAGCTGTTTATGTTTCAATATTTTCAATACCCTTCCCATTCTGACCATAAGACTGAGAATAATTTAATATAAAAGGTAAAAATTTAACGCAATATTTGTGTTCGTTTCGTTTATGCTCGAGTAAATTTTAATAGTACGAGCCATAATAAGAACATGAAAAAATTATAATAATTTTCTATGACGAACAGACAGTTTAGAAAAATGATATATAAATTCATTTATAAAATTGGCGACTTAGTTCTACTGCCACCAATTGGCCAAGAGACAAAACAATCCATGGCAAAAAATAAATTATTTAAAGAAGAAGTTACATGTTTGAGTATATAATTTGTACCTACAATTTTATTTGAGTCTAAATAATTATAATTTGCTACAAATTGTATCACCCCCGTTAGTGTCACACCCTGCTCGTGGCACTGACAGTGTCTCGATCTGCTAGATCCCCCATTTAATTCGTATATGCTAAACTAATTAAGATCCAAATGACTACGGAGAAGGTTAGATGAGTGTCATATCCTGGTGAAGGCTTATTTGGCGAAGCTTTCTTAGTAACCTTATTCTTTATGAGTTTTTGCACTGATCAAATAAAAAATCATTCTGATGATATTGAATAATACATATACATAAATTAAGCCAACCAACCAATGTTTATTAATAGTTTCTGCGTTACATGTTACTGAGAAACAGAGTCGTAGCAGTATATGTGGATTATTCTGAGTTGTAATTCTATGATATTTATATTTACTGGATATACAAAAAGAAAATTAAACAATTAAAAATATACAGAGAAAAGCAACCCTTCAGGTTTAAAGAAAAGCACCGGAGTCTGCATTGATTCTGTAATACCCGTAAAATGTTTTCATGCCCGCATTTGTCATCGAATAACGCTCCTCATATTCCTTATCTCCAGCATAAATTCCAACGGTACGAACATTGTTGCCATTGCATTATCAAAATTGTGAAACCGCAAACAAGGCAACTTATCTTGAAAGAAACAATGTAGGATTCTAACGTTAGTTATCATAAACTGTAAATTTAGAGCGATATTAAAAATGACAAAATTTTCTGTTGATGAAATCGTGATTTAGGATATAGTAGTGGGGTTAGCGGTGCAAATAAACCTTAAATAAAGCATCACTATGTCTCCTTGCCCATTGGCTACCACTTTCCAGGATTACAAATGATTGTGATTCAGAAGAAGGAAAAAAGAAGCAGCAACAAAAATACTAAAGTCACCATAGGCGGATCCAGGATGTGGGGTACGGAGGCTCGTGGCGGGTGAATGGGTCTAAGGTTCAGTACATGGTAGAGGCTGTACTGTTTCATGGACAACGGTTCTGCAAGGAGTTGTCTTGTCCTAGGCCACGGTCAACCGTTAGGTTTTCTCCCCTTATTTAGGGCACCCTATTTTTATAATATTTTAGTGAGCCCCAGGAGGACCCTAGATCCAATCGATCTATTTCCGATTGCAAACAGACTAAATAAAATTCTTGCTCGCAGCCGGATTCGAACCAGCATTTCCGGCATGGCAACTCAGCGCTCTACCACTGAGCCACTCCGCCACCATGAATAAAATATCACATACTAGATGTAAAATAAGTTTTCTCGTTAGCGTTAAACATTCTTTAAAATAAGTTTTAACAATTAATAACTGCCAATACTGTTTCGTTAAAGATAAAAAAAAATTGCAGCAAAGCATTGTAATTTTTAGGATATCTAATTATAAATCTAAGAATAGAAACTAATACCTGGAGCTCAAAACAATGAATTTTAATGGTACTTTCATAATATAAAAATTTAATAAAGAAAATAACTACACGTCCCATGTTTAAAATAAATTCCCATATTACATACCACCTCCGGTACGATCCCCAGCCAACCCTCCTTTACCCGTTAATTATCCATATCAAACTCCACATCCATATCCAGTCCAAATCCAAAACCCCCTCGACATAAGTTCTACCCTATCACCCTTCCTGAAAGATCTCTAAGAGACTATCAAGCCTCTCATCAACCTACTCATGGAAATCCTTACCGAAGTTCCACTTAATTACCCACGATGAGCATGACGCCCCTAGCAATCGTTTTGTGCAATGCTAATGACCAGAATAATCACCGTGTCCAACTTGACATATTTCTGACAAACAATATGTTGTTGACAACGAAATACACTGATTTCCCACTGATACACTGATGCCTTACTTACTGAAACACACTTCACTCACCGCACTCATTTCTATATACATCACTTACAGATCAGACCACCCAGACAATACTTCAAATGCCGGATCTTGTAAATCTTATTCTCAAAAACTTATCCCATTCCTTATTCCCTCCACTCCAACTGATGCTGCCCAATCAACCTCAGTAACCATTACGACTAGTCCTATCCATATCACATTTTCAGCTGCATACTGTCCTCCTGGTAATTATATTTCCTATAACCTCTTTGATTCCTTATTTCAATCTCTTGGACCACGTTTCATTGCTGGAGAAGACTAAAACGCTAAACACCTGGGGGGGTTGTCGATCATCCAACTCCCGTGGAAACATCCTTTCTTCTGTCACATACACCAAGAGTTACTCCATATATCCTTGCCCTAAATAACCCCACCTAATGGTCTACATCCCTCAAAAATGCCTCGACATCCTGGACATATTTGTCACCTCCCAGAATTCCACGACCCAACCCAATATCAAATCTTTGGACGACCTTTCATCAGCCCAGTTCACTTGTTCTTAGATTCAAGTTTCGCTCCCAAGTCTTCCCCTCCTAAATTTATTACAGGAAGTGTAAACTGGAACAACTTTTGTTATGATCTGGAGAACAAATTGGATTAAAAAATTTCACTTACGCTAAAACAAGACATTGATACTGCCATAGAAAAACTTACTATATCAATAAAAACCACTTTACATAATAATAACTCAAATCATAAAATTAATAATTCTCAGAAGACTGACCTGCTACAGCATATACGTATCTTATTAACGCAGAGTAAGATCGAAGTTGCATAGAACTTGTTACCCACTACATAAATCTATCTGTACTAAATTGATCAACCAACTTAAACAGAAATTCAAAATTCATAATTTAACGAACTTAACGGAATATCTAACGACTACTGACAAATCATTACGGGTGACTGCCAAAAATATCCTTCATTTCAAAGAAGATAACCATCCACTCCTCACTGAATCCAATGACTGGACAAGATCTGACGAAGAAAAAGAACAGTTATTCTGCCAATTCCTTACTAAAACTTTTCAACCACATCCTGGTTGGTACATGGGTCAGTAAACCATATGGTTTAATGACCCATGTACGTGAGTCTTTTGTAATTAATTGGAAGCTTAGAGCGTTTAACTAGTAAATGTTGAAGTAGCCTGAAACGGTGAGCTGTTTCTTTTTGTTTCAGTCTAGTATGAGGATTCCAAGTTAAGCGTTTGTCAAGGTGTAGTTCTACTTGCCGGACGTGTTTACAGGAATCAGTGCTATGTTATTAAACGATACAGGAGGGCAGGAATTCGTTGGTTTACGACGGAAGATAATGGTAATTTGATGAGATTATGGAAATTTTTTTTTATCCTCCAGTTTTGACACCAATTTTCAAGTTCAGTGATATGGGATTGAAGAGTACAGGATGCCATAGCTGGACCAGTTTTGACAGATAATAGACATGTCATCCGCGTACGTGGTAAGGATAGTATTAGGATGAGTTGGGATGTCAGCCGTATAAACTGTGTAGATAATTGGGCCGAGAATACTGCCTTGAGGAACAACAGCAGATTGAGGAAAGAGGGATGAGTAGGCATTATTACGATTTACTGTGAATGACCTGTTCGAGAGATAGTAATTTAAATGCAAATGCATGAAATGCTTAAGCTAAGTAAAGTAAATAAGTTGAAAATGATTAATAGAGTACTCTTCTAAATAGCTTTCCAATACCGCATTGTGCATTATCAATTTTTAGATGATAAAATAGGTACAGCAAGCTACCCTTAAAAGATTGATATATGACATCCCTCACTTTTGTGTACATCTATAAAAGAGGAATATTCCACCATGCATTGTTTCTTTATATGACAAAGCAGCGTCTTCGATGAAACCTCCCAGGCGGCTAGACTTTTTTCAACATTTTCGACATTATCGTTATATTTCAACCCAATTACGCAAAACCTCAACAAATTATATACTTAAACCTTCCTGGTGAATCACTCTATCTATTGGCTAAAACCGAATGAAAATCCGTGCATTAGGTATTGAGTTTACTGAACAGAACAGACAGACAGACGCGGGGAAGGACTTAGATTTATAATATGTATAGATAAATTCATGTAAAGGTAAACAATCTTTCATTTTTACAATACAGCTGATGACTTTTAATTGCAAGCCGATGCAAACTGATATTTATTGCGTTCTACTAAATTTCAACATACATGTCTTATATACATATATATTTATAAATATATTTTAAATTTGGTTAAACCTTATTTTCTTATTAGTATATAATGCTCATAAAGATTTATTTAGAGCTATGGATCCAAAATGATGCCACCTGGATATGTACGTACATAAAAACGTTCGTTAACGCCCTCCTTCATTATCTCATTTCTTATTGTTAGAGAAGTTTTATTGTTTATCTCTCCTGAGGTTTGAGTGTTAGTAAAAAAGATTTAACAGGAAAATGAACTATAAAAGTGGCTCAGAATGCCCTTTTAAGCTTGCTAAGCCCAAGTTGGTGGTGGAAGTGGGAGATGGAATGGTCTGTAAATCTTTCAATTTCTAGCTTAGAGCTCTGTAGACCTTTACGGTTTTATTTATTTATTCCAAATCTAGTTAACATTGTGTCCATAATTTTCTATTTGAATTATTATATTACCTCTTTATTAAGAAAATGTTATGTAGATTCAAATATTTTTTTTATGTTTTACAAACACGGCTTATTGAAAATAACAACAACATAAAAACTAATAGGACTCTGTATTGATATTCTAATTTGAAATTTAAATGAGTCCTGTTAAAAATTTGTATAAGGTAGGAATATTGGAGTCATTTCCATTTTATTAAATGTAGCCTTCATCGATTGAAAAAAAAATGTATAAATGATTTACTAATGATTTTTAGTAGGTATTAATTTTTACTTATGCATGTGTTTAAGAAATAATAATAACAGTGCTATATACTTGTTCTGGTAATAAGCTTGGTAATGATATTATTTAAATCGGGTCCTCTCAATTTGCTTGGTTAATATTATAATGATAATATGATTATAAGGTTTGTTCTATTAGTTTGTTGATTTTCTACTTTTGGTCCAATGCTTTTTTTTACATTTCAAATTGAGTTTTTTCTAACAGAAAAATTATTACAAAAGACTTTGTTGATTTCTTAATGGTTCGCCAGCCATGCTGCTGACTTCGTGAGGGCTGAAATGAGAATGAGAAGAAATCAACAAAGATTTTTGTAATAATATTCGCCGTGGAAACCTAAAAGAGTATTACTGAAAAAATATTATTGCACAATAGTGTTTAAAAAGAAAATGATCTTTAACCAATTGAAAACAAGTATACACGAAAGTTTGATTTTAACTATAAAAATGGATTAGTTTTATAAAAATTATAATTTAAGAAAATATGTAAATATTTTATTGTTAATATGCATTGGTGGCAAAATTGTGGCTTTCATTAAACTAATTATAACAGTGGCTTATATACTATGCAAATTTCACAGAATAATCTATACCTGCTATTTTAATGAAAAATAATACATAACTTTTCCCAAAAATGTAAACAAATGTGATATAAAAAAAAGGCTTGAACTTTAAATATGGGTCAAGTGGGATTTTTTAAAGTGCTACACATTCGCTTAAGAGTTACACTGCACTGTTGTTACGTAATATGTGTGAGGTTCTGTTTCATACCTTCCTTTGTCTACTCGTTATTTTTATTGTAAAGATTGGTATGTAATATTTTTTTAAATGTATTTATTGAAATTTACAACTGTATTTTGAATACATCAAGTAAATAAAATGAAAGATAAATAATGTCCCGATATGAAGGCTAGTAGATAAATTACCCGGTGGTAGACTCAAATAAAAAGTTCAACTTAGTAGGTTACTAGGCCATCTCCTTTTCAGACGCCCTGGAGGATTATCAGTAATTGAAGAGGTTGGGAGGTTTGAAACTAGTAGGTATAGGTGGAAATGAAGTTTGTCATGAAATTGATATCGGGTTCGGTTGGAGAGATAGGTTTGGATAATGGGAAAGTATGTAGGAGGTAGGAATTTACGGAGTTTGTAAAGCAACCCGGGGTTGCTACAGACTCAGGCGAAAGCCTGTTCAACATCAAGGAAGACCGCCATACAATGCAATCAACGTTCCAAAGCAGAGGAAACATCATTTACCACATGATGATATTGCTGGATAGTGGAGTGGGATGTTCTGAATCCAAACTGATGATCTGGGATATTGTAGTTTGCATCCAGCATGGGGTACAATCGTTTCAGAAAGAGCTTTTCCAGGATTTTACCCATACAAGGTAAAAGTGAGATAGGCCGGTAACAGGAAAGGTATTACGGTTTGTTTTTTGGTTTAGGTATCATTTTTGAATCCTCATGCAAGACTGAAAAGACAAGAAACTGCTCGACGTTTTCACCTACTTCAACATTTACTGGACAAACGCTCTAAGCTCCCAATTAATTACAAAAGACTCATTTACGTGACAGTTATCAGATTTATTTGGACATACGGAGTTGAGCTTTGGGGCTTTACTAAGCCATCCAATTCATCTCGTAACCAATCCTTACAATCCAATATGTTTCGTAAAATCCTCAATGCTCCTTATTATGTCACAAACAATCTCATCCATTATGATCTTAATATCCCATATGTTGCTGATTTGGCCCAAACTAGATAGCTGTCCTTTCATTACAAGCTTCATACACACTTGAATCCGCTAGTCTATCAACTTGCTTCTAATAATATTCCTGATAAACCTGCTAGGCATCTGAAAAGAAGATGGCCTCGAGACCTTCTTCTGTAGAACTTTATTGGAGTGCTACCGATGGGTAGTTTCTCCACAAGTGTTTTTTTTTTATGTCGATGGTACATATTAGCAGATTTACTTGTTTTAATATTATTACAGTTGTAAATATAAATAAATTAATCTAAAAAAAGGGTATAATTTTTTACGACGGATTATGAACATATGTGGTGTGGAGTACAGCATTATATATGTAGGTGAGGAATAAAATGGCTTTTCTAGGTAGACGTTTTAAGATGTGGATCGTGATGAAGTCGTGTCCAGGATCTTTGCGAGAAGATAATCTGTAAATAATATGAGATATTTCTGAAGGATGGAATGCTGTTCCGTAAATGTTCCCCATTATAAAGGAGGTCTAATATAAATTAAATAAAACAAAGTTTTTCCCGGGCATTAATATATCTGCATAACATTATAAGATATCTGCATTATACCCTTTTGTGAGAAGGGTACGGATAAGATCCGAAAATAATTACACGCTTTAAAGGCTCGAAAAGAAACAAAAGGGGCCTAGCCTCAAGCTGATGGGAAATTCATCTAATAATTGGTTCAGGGTCACGCATTGAATTTTCCGTGAGGTCGGGAGCGAACCATTGGGAAAAGGAACCACTATAATAGCACAGATAGTGATCATCCTCCGGGTTCTTATCTATAATAACGCATCATGGCTTTTAGATCCATTCATCTTCTCCTCTCTTTGCAACTGACGACAACCCAGTAATTTCGTAAAGGGAAAGATAACATAATTAAAATTTTAAAAGAAGAAATCCTAAAAAATAAACATTTCAACTTTTTTTTATTGTGAAAATGCAAAGAATTAACATTCAGATCTGTAACCATGTTTATAATTAGCTTGTCAACGGTTCAAAGAACTTAGAAGAACCTGTCACTATGAAAAACTAAAAAATAATACTGTATCGTACTATTATTAAGATATCATTAATTATATCTATTAGTATAATTATTAAATTATATTCGTTACTAGTATTAATCGAATAAAACAAAGGAAAACTAGGAAACTCGATTTTTTGCCAAAAATTGGTAACACCTGTTTCTGATAGAGTCGTCAACGGCGAACACGATGGTGTTGTAAAAACCGAGTTCAAAAAGCTCGAAAAAGCTCATGTATAATAACCATAGAGGGGAAAAAGTTCAAAAGGTACTGGGAAAGAACGGCTTCGAGAATCCCAAATATCCTATTCATTGTCAGATTGAAAGCAATCTGTATGGACTTTAACAAATATAATTATGATAGTGATACTGATAGATTTAGGTTAATTTTGCTATCCTGAGCATTTAGGAAAATTGATAGTTACCTCATTTTTTCCTTCTAGTCCTCAATTTTGATAATATAAATATTAATATTGAATGATAGGGAGCGTTATCAATCAGTAGATACGGGTGAGATACTAATCTTTAGATTCCGATGCCGAAACCGGCTGTGGTAGATAAATTATTTATACTTTTAACAGCTGTGAATCAATCCTGTGAGATATTAAGACCTGGGATCACCTAGCCTATAGTTGATACTCTTATATAGGGGAAAACCCTGTTTGTTGAGCTTTATCTACGTTAAATCACTTCACTGCACAGCCATTGGCCTAGAAACAGTTAAGTTCCAACAATGGTCTGATACTAGGTATATGTATGTGTATATATGTTCTAATATTTATTGATAATATATTTATAATCATTGTTATGTTTATTCTATGATCACTATGATTTCTCAAATGACTAAAGTGTTGGTAAGTTATATAATCCTGTATATAAAAAGGATTATTAGTAGAAAGGTATCGGTTGGGAGGGAGTATCTGCTTCGAAGCTGTCCGGAAAGAATGCTACCATTAACAGATTTTACTGCGAGATGTGCACCCCTTCTTCCTTCCCTTCCGGCATGTCAAACTTTTCATTTCGCCTCGGAGTGTATTCTGTGTTGACACGTTGCCTATCTCTGAGGCAGCCTTGACAGTAGAAAAGGACTCTTACGAGCAGTATGTTGTTATATACACTATCATTTCCTTTTGGCAAGCATTAGTTACTGGTAATGCTATAAAAATGTTTAAATTTAATATACAAAGTAAATTTTCGAGAAAGAAAATAGGAGACTAGAATATCTTCTTTGATTCTTATCTAAAAACGGTTTCAATCTGCTATTTAGAACGTTAGATAAAAACCAAGTTAGTTACAAAAAAAAAGTCATTTTAATATTAAATACTCTTATGTATCTCAAAAAAAGTGTATAGCCAGGTGGTCAGTATAAACCAGAAAAAATGCCAGGTGGTTATATAAATTATACGACTACAACCAATAAATGGTCTTGGGTTCGCTAAGTGTACTATTCCATGTAAAATCATTGTGCAGGGAGATGATTTGTTCGAGATCACGCTCACTCGCCTGGGTAAATCAAGGGTAGAGGTTGGGTGAGCCTCAAGAGGGTCTTCAGATTCCACTCTGTCCAACCACGGCTGTTAGGAGGATGAGTGTATAAACTAATTTTGAATAGATTTGCCCTGAAACTTCGAAAACTTAATAAATTATAAAAAAATGGCACCGTAAAATGGATAAATAATAGACCAAGAATCAAGCTAAGTATTTGGTTTTATTAAGCTGACTGCTGTCAGTTTCACACAGTTAAACTCTTCAATTTGAATATGAATACCTAAACTTTAATGTAATTCAACCAATTTAGCTGAAAGTAATCCCCTTATGAAAGTAGTCACATCTGGTATTTCATACTCTACTACGACCTAGCCAAGATTCTTTCATCAACAAACAGTTTAAAATCGTATTTTGGGTACAGGCAATCCATTGTAGTCAGATTTTTTGTCACTTATTATGCCTATTTGTGTTGCACCAACTGATTCGACGATAAGTTTATGGGGAAAAATCCAGCTTTATTTAGCGTGAAGTCTGTGGATCGTAGTTAGATTAGGATAACGAAATCCGCCATGGCCTCATCCCTATGTCGTTCCGGAGCGGACTATCAAGATGGAACCCGTCGATCGAGATGAGCAATATGGAATTATCTACTACACCGGATAGGAACAGAGCCGCTTTGGTAAATCCCGAACCACCTCGCATGTTCCAAGTCCATTTCCGTCCGCTTATCGGAGCGCGGTGTTTATTGGTCTGCCCGATTGTCTCTGTTCGTTTTTATTGCTGTTTTTTTGTTTTCGCAAACCCCTGCCTGAGAAGATTGATGTTGATTTTACGGGATCTGCGCTCGAGTTATTCCGAAGCCTCACAAAATCTGTTGGAACTCCATAAGGTAGTATTCCAGTATTATTATGTCTTATTAAGTGAGAAAGAATTAAGGAGAAAAAAAAAGAAGTTGCGAATTACCTAGAGTGATAACATTTAAAAAGAAAAAGAAAACAGAGTGCAAGAAATAAAAAAAGAAACAGAAACAAGATTACAATAATTACATAAAGGTAAAGGTAAAGAAAAGGTAAAGAAAGCAGAAAATGAAACAAAAGTATGAACAATATCAACTATATAGCTTGTTTTTAAAAATATCTAACTGGATGAGTGAAGCTTCAATAATATAAATATATATAAATAATGATATTATGATACTTTACTGTTGTATATCTTTGCCAAACTATTAATAGTTATAGCAAAAAAAAAACATAATTACGCAAGCGAAGAATACTTCTAGATTCACATAACTTTAAATCAAAATAATACTGAAAAATAGATCATTGTAATATGAATTGCAATTTGAAAAATCGCATTTTATCTCAATGATTTCTGTTTGGCTAAATTATGTCTAGACTTTTTCTAAAACTATGTTATGATAAATTAATTCTTCGTTTATATAATACTCTTGGAGAATGATTCGGTTAACTGGTGAGGTATGAACCTTGAGTTGTTGACTCATATTATATTTCTCTTTTTATTATCATGATACTCAGTACATGCAGATGCTGATGCTATTTGATTTAAATCTCATACTTTTTCGATGAGATGCAATGAACTGTTTGGGAGAAACCAAAAAAATATAAAATTTTATTACAAACAGTTACAAATCTATTTTCCAAGAATTTAATAATTTAATTTACAAATATATTTAAATTAATGATGATAATGGGTATAGAAATTTTAAAACATGTTTTGGAATGATTAAAGATAATTATAAGTTATTTAAATAACAATAATATAACAAATTATTCATAGTTATGATTATGGTAATGGAATAAACAAAAGTTTAACAATAATCGAATAATAAGCGTCCACAGAAGTTGTTGGAGCATATATCTCAGACGACACATTGTGAAACTAAACATGAATATTCGGATGAAAATGTTATCAACAGCTGTGCAAAACAAACTTAATACTCTCGTTCGTTATTGACTTATAATATGGTGACCAGGCGTCCCCATTAAGAGGGACTGTACCATCATATTTGGGTCCTCCCAATATTTTTCTTACTATGATAACTGCCTCAAAGAGTATCATACAGTGGCTTATATTTATGTTCATTAATTATCTACATTTTCATAATGTTTCTGGACAATATTCAATAAACTCTAAACAAAATAAACTCTTTTGTTATATGTCACATTGCACTGTAAAGCATTTGGCCACTTAACCATCCAAATCCAGACATTCCTACTTTATCCTTTCACTTAAAAACAGTTGGAACGCTCATCCCACTATGCATTATCAATACAGACGTACTGTGCAGTGTGCTACCCTCTCACATGCAAAGATGGAACTAGCCATTACTAACAATAACCCTTAAAAGGGAGAACGTGTAGGACAGAGACACAAATCCTATTTATGCAGCCGTTGATACACCGAACTAAAGGATTTATCTAGCGCACTGTTGGTGGGTGCTCTCCAGCGTCCCGATGGTCGCAATATAATTCTCCGGCTTTATTATTTCGTGATTAATGACTCCGCTTTGGTTGATATTAAATTTTTTTTTATCAGTAATCTCTTCAGACCCCGTCGAGGAATAAGTTATTACCCTGGCCAGGAATATTCTCATACACATCAATTACTAATATCTCTAATGATATTAAAATCATTTACTTAACAAGAAATGTAATTTGAAAACATGAAATATTTAAAAAAATTAACAGGATGGAACTGATGATTAAGAATTGAAACAATACGGTGAAATACTAGTAACATCTGATCACCTTATAAACTGGGGAAACAGTACTAACATTAACAAAATACAGAAAAATATTTACAACAAAATTGTCACAGTTATAGAAAAAATCTTTTAAGATGATTTTCAGCACGATTCCAATTCCTCTTTTACTTTGAGGAGGCAGGTAGAAAGAAATCTAGATTGATAATTAGTGTTTCAAATTATGGAGAACTAAAATTTTATATGCTGTTGATATATATATATATTTTTAAACCTGTACCACTACAACCCATGAAGAGTCATGGGTTCAATAGGTGGTAGAGACTGCACTGATTCTAGTACATCGGTTATACTGGAAGATGACTTTCTAAGATCACTCTCGACTATATTTTCCCCCTCTTAAGGGGGAAAGCCCCTTCATGTAACCCTCTTCACAATGGCTGAGTGGGGTATAGGAGGGCCTCCGGTTTCCGCAGGATCTATCCCCGACTGTTTAAAGATCTAATAAATTATTTGACACAGCATGGACATAGGACCTTCAGCACGGGAACTCAATGTTCTACCACTGAGCCAACCAAATCCCCTAAAAATAAGCTTAGAAAAAGAAAAAAAATATGTTTAAATATTTGTTTGTTTGATGTTTAAAGTACCAATTTAAGGTAGATGTTTGCTTGAGTCGATGTTAATACTAATAACAAAAAAGTTATGAATACAAAATTTGAATTAAAATAAATATTTTCAATTTTTAGATTTTGTTTACCAACTATACCTTATAAATACCACTTACTCTCTATTTTAACTTGAATATTTTTGTCAAAATTTGTATATATTAATGAATATCACAAATTCCTAATAGCAGAACATTTGCTTTAAATTTGTATTTTTGTATAAATATATTATAATCAACTAGTAAAGCTCCTTTTTCTATGTTCTTGAGGTAGACAAAATCGAAGAATTAATTGTACCCCTTAGTAGAACCTATCATTTTATTTGCTATTGTAAGCTTAATTTCTACTGAATATGATATAGGAAAAGTATTGCTACGGAATGTATTCACTGTGTGGACTTATAGCAATTTGCACCATTACAAAAAAAAAAAAAAAAATCATTCTACACTGACAAAATACATCTGGCCGTAAAAAGACGAATAGTGATTTGAATTCCATGATCGAGCGAGCCAAAAAAAAATCACAGAGGCAGCAGTTATGAGCCAATCGAAGCAACGTGCGAAAGAAAAAACTCGGTGAGGCCGAACGGGCCGACACAATCGGTTAATTCGTTCACGGAAAATTACACCTCCACTGATTGTAGCCAATAACCTCTGTAGCCAATCAGGTCTCAGGCCCTTAGGTCGCTGCTAAAAGGGCACTTACAGCCTTGGAAGGTGCCCTTAACTGCCATTTTTGTTCGAGTTTAATGGTCTTCGCCGTAGTATTAGGATTTTTTACCACTCCACTAACTCACAATAAGAGTTCCCACCTAAGGCCTCTTGGATACCTTCAACCCCGGGAGAACTCAACATGTCTACCGTCTACTTGAAGAAAATCTTATTGAAAAAAGCTGCATAACGGAATTCATTCTTCCTAACTTTAGTATCTTAGAATACCGAAGTGCAGAGGATTATTCTGAAAGACTATTCTGTTTCTGGGTGGTTATGAATGAATAACTCTCTTAGGAAAAAATACTGTTTGATTTATATAATTTTTTTTTTAATTTTATTTAACAATTTAAACAAAAATTTGCTATAAGTTTTTATTTTTACTAGGATTTTATGACGTCATTAACGGGGAGTTACTTCTTTTCCCGGTTTAAACCCAATGTCACTACGATTATTTTTCGGGCGAACAGCATAACTAATCTAAATTTCAAGCTCAAAATATTTAAGAAATAAGTAATTTTAAATATTGTATTTTGTCCGCCTGAATACGCCCAACGATTTTGTCGAGCGAACGACAGGTCATCAGTGTTTTCCATTGAATACACACTTATTGAGACGATTTTACACAATGAACACTTTGGGCGATTTTACAGGAGAGAAAAAACCCGCGCCGAATGTAGACTTGGTAATTTTTTCAATAAATCCAAGAGAGAAGTATCAGTAAATCATACTCTGCCATGTTGCTGACCTTAATACCTGCCTTCCTTAGTGCGTATTTCAACCTGCAGAATGCGTTTAACCTAACTCATTTTCATAAAAAGTTGTAGATAGGCAACCGCCATTCTGGTATTGTTTTGACAGCGACGATATAATATAATTTGCAAGTTCGTGATTACATGATAACAGATAACCAATCTAGAAAAGCTAAGTTCATTAAAATTTAATTTAATTTAATAAAAGATAAAATCAAAACCAAAATATTTTTGGGTGGTGGACTTTAGTGTTGGGTTTATTACGCATTACTATACATTGCGGCTTCTTGTAAAAATATATTTGTATGTATCAGCATATATAAACTTTATTGTAAAGTTGCGAGTAAACAAATAAAAACTAAATAAATACAATGAAAAAATAAGTCTTGAAATTCATTTTGATGTGGTAGGTAACCGACTAGAACACCAAGTTTACAATATTCATGTAACTTCAAACAGTACTAACACTTAGGTCACTTAGTCAGTCGTGATTTTTATTTAGTAAGCATTGTTTTTGCAACAGTATTCTTTACTGTTATCCCACAAATATGCCCGTCGAAAATAGTATGTATTCAGCTAGACACTTGGCTAAATTTTTACCTTTAACGTTGAGTAATATTGAACCTGTTTTAAATGCCAGAGATCGACAGGATGTCAGATGCGCTTGCCTGGTTTGGAAGCGGGAAAAATTTGATGAGCTTAACAAATTTATATCTCCAACAAAATTCAAAGATTTTTATGTAATAAAATATATATATACATATAAAATTACATTTGTTAAATTCTGCTGAGGATATCAATAAATAAGGGATATTTCTAGATAGTATACTACTCTAAATGTTAAACAGAGGATCTCAAACACCAAATCAACGGTATTATGTCTCATATTATATCTTATGGTATTATGTCTTACATTTTGTCTTATGGTATTATGTTTTATTTTATTATGTCGTATTCTGGAATGGGCTACACCGGTATGTGGAGTCAAGAGCATATCTACAAAGGGTAAACGTACTGCATGGTGGAGCGATGAAATAAAAGCTCTGGTTAAGCAAAAGAAAGTAGCCTGGAAAATAATTACAAGGACAAAACCAGAGAGAAATGGCAGTCATATGTATTGGGAAGGAATGGTACTAAGGAGGTCGTAAAAGCAACAAAAAAGAGGTCGCGGGAAGAATTTGGAGAAAGACTGAAACAGGATCACGGTGAAAACATAAAATTATTTTGGAAAAAAATAAAAGCACTGAGAGGTCGAACAGGCAGAGGAACAGGAGTAGGAATAGGAATAGGAGCTAGGAGAAATGGTCTCGGAAGATAAACACATCCTGGAGGTATGGAGGAGGCATTATGAAAAACAATTCATAAGAGAACATATGGTCCTAGGAGAGGAGCAAGCTGGTTTCAGACCAGGACGTCAGACGCACGACCATATATTTACTGTCAGGTATATAATGCAAACACTCCCCAGTAGGAATTGGTCTCCAGGGAAGTTAGACCATCACTCCCTGAGGGGAAGGCATACATAAATTAACAAGCAAAAAAAAAAAAGTTCATAACATTATAAAAGTTATAAATATTGTATATAGCATCTGTAGTAAAATTATTTTAATAATTCCTGTTAATTTTTTGTAATTTTTGGGATTTGTAATTTCATAAATACAATGCAAAAACCATGGGATCATGATAAAAATACGTACTTCACCTTCCTCGATCTTCAGGCAGCATTCGATTCGGTCCCAAGAAACGAAATATGGGAAGCACTAAGAGCAAACAAGTTCCGAGAAGCATGGCCGAGACCATTAAATCCATATACCAAGATCCAAAAGGAGTAGTTAGACTGAATGGACTCTGGTTGTTTTAGCATAGATTAGGGGGTCAAACAAGGTGACAGTTAAAGCTATTATATTATGGATATATATGGACGAAATAGCTGCAATCTGCAAAAGGCGAACAGAAAGGACGTTTCTGGGGAGAAGAAATCTACTGCCTGTTGTGGTTCAGCTTCTATTGTATGGATGATATCCTTATACTTGCGGATTCCGTGGAGAAATTGCAGCAGGCGGTTGAATGGAACGAAGAGCTCCGCAGGAAGGGCTTGGTCATCAGTACAAGCAAGAGCAAGACCCTACAGGTTGGAAGGGCTCAGGAAGATGCTCAGGTGTACTGCAATGGAGAGTTGATGGAAGTAGTTTCAGATTTCACTTACCTTGGCGCTGTTATGAATAGGTCTGGGAAAGTGGATTCAGAAATTCTGAACAGGATAAGCAAGGCAAACGCTATATACTACCAGGTCTGCAATACGGCTGAGCTCACCTCTATGAAATCACTTTTCTGTGGTAATTTTCACAAAAAATCGTTTCAAAACAATGTATTTAATCGAATTGAATTACAATAACTGTCGAAAGCTGATAAAACTGTGAAAATGGTAATAAATCGCAACACACGTCTTAACAGCACAATAGAATAGAATAGAACAGAAAAAAAACTTTATTCTGGGACCAAGTCCCTTTAGAATAACAATAATGAACAAATAAGAAAACAGAATATTCATCTGGCCAGAAGGCTACATAATAATGCAGATGAAATAATACATGAAATAATCAAGAATGGAAAAACATAATAAAAATAGAAATAGATAAGAAAATAAAAAGTATGAAAGTTGACAGGATTTAAACTAGTTATGGAAAATAAATATATTCATCTTAATAAAATAACAGTATGCGATGAAAAGACTGCAAATGAAAAAGTTGATGCACACAACGCCATCTACTGGCGATTTTGGAACCGCATGTGATGCATACAACGCCATCTACTGGCAATACTGGAACCAGCATTTGATATAATAAGACGTTAGTTACTACGCTTATAACTCAAGAACGACTGGACCGATTTAAATTTTTTTTGGGTATTATTTTTTGGCTGGCGACCAATGATGGGCGTGAATCATCGAAATCGGTCCAGGCGTTCTTGATTAATAAGCGAGACAACTAACGCCACTCTGTTTTATATATAGATGTTTCAGTCTTCATAAAATGTTTATTTACGTCAACAAAATTCTTTAACTGCATACAACTATGGAATTTCTCTTATGATTCATCCTATATTAAGGTTTTAACTATAACATCCTAGCGGTCATAGTTATCAATTATTTATATACTTTATTTATTTTTAAATTTTTTTACTTTATTTATATTTACTTTATTGTTTATTCCATCCGTTATGAATACATAGGACTTTTAACACAACAATCTAGGAACAATTATAAAGTTATTTGTTTAAATGTATGAAGGGGACAAAAGGTAACCTAGTATCAGGAGCGCTTACTATTACACATTACAAAAAAGACAAAGAGAATTACCAGAATCATAAATTACTTATATAATTTGTCCGGAAACTGTCTATAATACGGATGACATAACATTTAGATCTTGCTTAAGAGGAACACTGTCCTTCTAGAATGATAAAATTAGATTGTTGCTTTTGTTACCGTGCTAGATTAATGATCTGATCGAACGATATTTCTTCATTCCCAGATTATCGGTGCATGAAACCCATGAAATAACTGGAATATCTATCTATCTTACAGAACATTTGGAAGATAAAACGAGACAAGTTTCTTTGCTAAGGTAAGAGAAGATTGATTTGACTTTTCACGTCGTTTCACTTTTTCTCCATTCATTTTCAAAGAAATAAAAAAAAGGTGAATTTTAACTTCAAGGAATTATAATTAGGTATCGATTTTAACCTCTAAATATAATATAAACATTTCCGTTCAAACTCAATTGCAGCCCACACTTACAAGTCTTATTAAATTTAAAACAGGTATTTTACTTAGAAAAAAATTGAATAATATCTAGAAATGATAACATACAGTTGAATATTATTTCTTTTACAATGATACCATTTTTAATTATATAGATTACATGAAAACAACCATATTGCAATATTATACTATTTAAGAACGTGATATTTGCATAAGCATATCAATTATTCAACAAGGAAAACCAGAATGACTAGAAATTCCAATATTAACAAATCGTCACTGTCAAAACAATACCGCCCATCTACACTTTGGGCGATTTTACAAGAGAGGAAAAAAAACGCTCCTTATGTTATATTATCTTATGTATAACGGTTATCTTTCAATTGCTAATTACAACACTGCCTTGCGTTTACACTTGTTTAATATTGTGTAATTCAACCTGTAGAATGCATTAAAGTTACTACTTCATTTTCATCAAAGGTTGTAGATAGACGGTATTGTTTTGACAGCGACGAAATGCTTGAGTGTAATATATTTCCGATGTCATTTTCAAACTTAATTCGTTCTTCCACTTTGATATTCTACAATTTTTTTTTCACGAAACGGCCTTTTCGATCACGCGAATATAACTACTTGTTTTTTCTCATTTTCGTCTTTCTTTTCTTCCTACATTTTCTCACCATTTCTGCATGTCTTTGCTTCCTTTCCTCTGACCACGCAATAACCTTCCGTTATTCTTTATTTTTCACAAGAACATTGATTTCTTTTAATTTCTTTCCGTATTGTTTTCCATCTAGGCAGTCTTTGTCTGCTATTTTTATTTTTTCTGATCCTCTTCTCATTTGTTTTACATGCCCTCCTACATTCTTGTATTCACGAACATTGTCGAAGACTTTCTTGCTAAGTCTCCCTTGGTACATTCTTACCATATGCCCGTAGAATCTTAGTCCACAATTTATTATTTGAACGTGTAAAAATCAAAAAATATTTTGTTTATCACTAGACTAAAAATGCATTTGTCAACGAATATTTCCAACTATCCAAATTATATGTTGAATTCGGATTGACGTTCTTTAAACATTAACTATATAATAACATTGTTATCTAGGAATCGATATCAAAATCGTAGTTACATGATCTAAATTTATACTACATACATATTATTCATTCTAAAATGTTTTCACTGGCTATTAGAAGAAGAAGAAGGTAAAAAGAGGCAAAGTTATGTTTCGATGATTGTTAAGACACAGCTAATTATTTTTCTCCCAACATCAAATGGTTCAATTAAGTCTGAAGGTGCGTGTTCAAAGTCAGAGGACTCTGTAACTGAAAATTACTGAGAAGAGGGGCGTCAAATTTAAGTTGGCAAAGTGTTTTCAAAGGCAGCATTAGCAAAGGGGTAACAGGAATTTGTAGGAGTCTGGAGTAACTTTTTCAAAGCTTACCTACGAGCCAGGCACAGTCTTAACAAGGATATTAAGTCGACCTGTTCAAAGGAAAAGTAAATAAAATCTATAGTGAAACATCAAAGAAAAATATAAATATTTAATTTATAATCATACATAGATTAAGTCCGAAAAAGCACGTAGCAACGGAAGGTGGCATTAAGTACATAAAATAAACAACTTGGTAGAGACTGGCCTGTTTCTAAGCCAAGGGTTTTTTTGGTCGATCATCAGACATTTTCTCCCGATTAAGAGTTACATAAAGGCCGGCTAAACCCGAAGAGGGGCTCTAGATACCACACATTGGATCTATGGCTGTTAACAGAATAAATAGAATAACTGCAACAGCTGGATTTGGACCAAAACCCAGCCAATTAGCGCTATTTACTAAGTAACCTCACTCCAAAAGTACATAGAGGTAGGTATACATTTATAAATTAAGTTTATGTGTACCTAAAGCTAATTATTGTCATATTAATCCAAAGCCGTGAATTTTTAATATATTTTCTTCGTTTTCTTGAGCTAGAGAATAATATGTAATAATGGTCGGTTGTTGGTTAGATTGCATCTTTCAACTTCTGCTATATTTCTAATATTACTTCTCATTTATTAAATTTTTATTACGTTAAGATATTTTTTGACAATCTTAAAGTTTTGCTTCGGTAAAACATTATGTAATTGAAAGCTCTTATTATCTTATTTTAAATCTTAATTATGAAATGTAAAGCTCTGAGATGGAACAGAACGTAAAAATATTCGGCTTCTTTTAAATAAATAAATTTACTCTTTAGAAGTGTTATGATACTTTTTATAATATTATTATTATTATTGTTATTAATTAGGCGCAACAGCACGTGGACGGGTCCAGGGTTCCTGAATAAATGGCGGATAATGGCCAGTAGTCCCTGTTGAGTGCTGCTTCCATCCAGTTGTGGACTCCTAAGTTCCTCGCGTCTTCTGCCACTCAAGTTGCGGTCCGCCGACACTCCTCCGTCCATGGATGACCGCTGAGAATAAACGTTTTGGAACTTCCCCCTCGCTCATCCTGGCCACATGCAGAGCCTATCTTCGTTTACTGTCATTAACCATATTATGCTCACCAAAGAGATTATATACTTCTTTGTCTCGGGAAATATATATCTGTATTGTATCAGGAAAGGGTCGGGAAACTTCAGAGATACGTTTTTTACAGGAAAGGGTTTAGTCAAAAATAATTCCAAGGTTTTTGACAGTTGGGTAGAATTTGATAGAATAATTGCTTAGAAAGAGGATTTGATTATGGGGAATAGTTTGAAGGAAGTAGTTTGACTTTTAAAGGAGCATGTCTAATATGGATTGCAGATTGGAAGTCAAGGTGGAAACCATCTGATCGATGGGACTATACGAGTAAATGACGTCCCAGCTGATGGAACTTAAGTCGGATTGAAATGGTTCGAAAGAAAGGAGATCCAAATTGTGATAGGACACCGTTTTGGAAGTACTTAAAGGATTTGACTGGTAGGTCATATGAAATTTGAATGAGATCGTGTGATGAAAGAAACGGAAGAGGATGTTGGGACGCGGAAAGGATTTTAAAGGGTGAATCAGAGAAAAAATGGTCCAACCAGGTATCCAAAAATTGGGTGTGATGGGTAGGAGAGTAGGGAACGAGGTAAAGATTGAGAGAGAATATTAGGCTTGTGAAAAAGGATTGATTGCTGGAATTCGAAAGCATATTAATATTAAAGTCACCACATATAATTATGTTGGTGTAGGTTGAGGCTAGTTGAAAAAGAGAGTATTCGAAGTGGTTGTCAAATGGAACATCAGGAGGTCGGTATACTACGGCGTATCGAAGAGTAGAGGAAAAAAGTTGAGATTTCAACAAATATGTATTCTAGGTGAGGAAAGCTAGAAGCGGGAGATTGAAGAAGGATTTTAGCTTTAAGGCTTTCATGGATATATATATATATATATATATATATATATATATATATATATATATATACCAACTCCACCTCCCCTGCGGTCAGATCTGTCATGACGTATGAGAGAATAGTTAGGAAGGGACAATTGACAGGAAAGAATGATAGGTTTGAGCCAATTTCGGAGACAGCTATGGCATGGTAAAAGTTATCTTGGGAATATTTCTGAAACTCATAAAAATGTGCCATGAGGGATTGTGTCTTAATGTGACAACCGTTTAACATATTAGTCATTACTAAGGAGGAGAAAAATGCCATCTTCAGAAACTTCAAAGACTACAAAGAATCATTGGGATCAGGATTGTCAAGGCATATAAAACTATGTCAGAGGACGCAGCTTGTGTCTTAACAGGAATTGTACCCATCGATCTTAAAATTAAATAAATCGTACAACTTTCATCGATTAAACTGCGTAACGATAACTTTAGAGAAATCGACAGTACCATGATAGAACGGGACTCTGATTGGTTAGATCCATCAAAATTTGCGAAACTTTACACGCACTTCACAGGACATAACGGAACGGGTACAGAAATCACTAACATTTACACAGAAGGCAATAATGTAGGCTGTGCTTGGCTAATATGTGACACAAATGGGAAGATGTGAAGTGCCCAGGCCAAACTAGACTCCGCGAGTTCCAACAACCAAGCTGAGAAGTACGCAGTCGTAAAAGCGACAGAATTCCTTCTTGACCTTCCAACCAACATACATACAGACATAGTTCTCAATACAGACATACATGGCGAGATTATCGAAAATATTAGAATGAACTTATGCGCTTCTAAATTTCTCTGTAAAATAATATGGGTAAAGGGTCACTCTGGTATTGAGGGCATTGAGATAGCAGATAAAGTAGAAAAAGAGGCAGCACAAAGTGATTTGTCTCCATATTTTCAAAAAACACCAATTTCGTTCATAAAATTCAAATTAGGGAAGAATCAATTATGAGGTGGAATGAACGGTGGACTATTTCAAATAAATCTCCTAGTTTGCATGGGTTTATTCCAAAACTAACAAACAATAACTACAAATTAATAAAATCCACTAACTACAAACTAACTCAGGTTTTAACTGAACATGGACATACCAAATCATACTTACACAGATTTCACATAACCAACGAGTACTTGCTCAATAGACAAAGAAGAACAGACATTTAAACAGATAATATAGGACTGCCAAATGTATGGAGGAAAAAGGTCAAAATTAATTATCTCCACAATACTAAGAGTGAAAGTTTGGCGAGTATCCGAATATGATCTATACAATACATTTCGACCCAAATTCACTAAATTTTTTTATAGTATTGATTTCGAAAAGTTAACATCCATTTAAGAATAATCATACAATGCAAAACATAGATAATCATTATATAATTACATTATATAATTATTGTAATTTTAATTTTGGTAATTTATAACAGCATGTAAGTAATAATGTCTTTTGTATATATGTTAGAATTATCAAATTGTGGTTAATCCTTATTGTAAAAATGAATTTAAAAGGCATATATTATACTAAAGTATGGAATGTGCTAATAAATAAACGGTACTTTCAAAGGGTTACTTTCAAAGGGGAAAAAAAAGAAAAAAGACGAGATAAACGGAATACGGATTGAGGGATAGAAAATGGAAACTTTTCGGGTAAAGAATAAATTAAATATTGATCATAATGAGTGAATGATGTGAAGATAGTTTTGAGTAATATGAAAATTGAATTTTCAGAGAAAAATTAAATTGAAGAAATTCGTAAAACTAAACAACTGTTGTAAAAAAAAAAAGGAAACTGCATATATATAAAATAAGTTTCAAATACAAGAGCACTTTTTCTGGACCTGAATGAAAAAATAAATTAAAAATAACTATAAATGAATAAAAATCTATATAAAAAATAAAAGTGAAAAGTTAAGGTGACTATTGGACGACAATCAGCTGAACATGTCTATGTCACTAGGCTTGCTAATTGTCACTGCCTGGTAACCATCCAATTGTCTACACCTGACTCTGCCTCCACTGAACCAGACGTACTTAATTTTTGCCGATATCTGCTTCTGCCTGGCTAGCCAGTAAAGATGCTTGTTAGGAGGAGTCATTGCTTTACTGATGTAGACGCGGTGCTCCTCATTATCACCCCAGCCTAGGTGTCGAGTCGAAACATCCCCTTTTATTTTCCTCCGCCGAACCAATAAGTCCCTTAGGGCTTGCCTCACTAATCTGGCGATGATGGGGCCAGGATATATGGATATATTAATTCGTCCAGCGATATGAGCAATACTCAACTTGTGATCAGAGTCCACATTCGATCCACGATATATGCGGACATCTGTAAGTCAGCTGACATGCCTTTTGTCGATCAAAACTTGGTCTACTTGGTTTACCGTGTTTCCATTTAGTGAGTTCCATGTACATTTATGGGTGCGTTTGTAGGGGAACAACGTGGTTCCGATGACAAGATCTTTGGAGGCTGCGAGGATGATTAGTCTAACTCCATTATCATTGCTATCCTCGTGGAGGCTGTGGTTCCCTATAGTCGGGAAATACATTTCTTATCACCCCACCCTGATCACTCGCCCACAGGTCATTCTGATCTTCATATCATAATTGGGACATGAGTCGAGAGCCCTCTCAAGTACCTCGAAGAATTCATCTTTTTCATGCTCCTCTGATATTTCAGTTTCTGGACACTGAGTATACAGCAATTATAACACTATAACACTATAACAAATATTCCCCTTAATTTTTAAAATATAGATGCGAGAATTACTTGGTATGAAACCAATAACCAAGTCACGGAAGGCTTCATTTTATTTAAATATTCTAAATTAATACAATAGTATATACAGTATTTATATTATATATATCTTTATATATATATATATATATATATATATATACACACACACATATATATATATATTATTAACCTGCAGAAGGGTATGTTAAAGCTGCAGATTCCTCATAACAAATTTTTGTCATCCTGAAGTCACTAACAGTACAGACAACGATTAGTCCAGGATCTATGGTCCATTTTTGCACTTGATTACTATCAAGCTGAATCTTGATTCTAAAAATTTATTACTAACTGGATTTTTATTTTTTAAGTCTGCTTTGCTGTTTTGGATAATAATTCACAACAAAATAGAAACTATTTATATGCAACTTTAGAATTATTATTTTCACTATAAATACTAACAAGATTTGAGTAGTTAAGACAAGTATACAGGAGATTGGCGTTACATAACTGATGTGATTTCACTGGCCGGAGTGAACTTGAACCCTCTAGAGGTGAGGTTCCAAACCGGTCAGCCCCGGAAATGATTGCAGATTGCAAAGAGGACCTTGGGTTCGCTGGACTTTTACTGGGGAATTTTACAGCCGGAATTTGTCAACTGATGCCAATTACAGTTTCGTTGCAGTAGATATTTTTTCCCTTGCGTCAGTTAACTCGGTTTTTAAGAATTATGTTACATAAACTTCATGTGTGTCAATGCTAAAACTAAACATCATTTCCATCCATATTTTTTTCATTATTCGTCGGATTCAAATCCCTTTTAGTTTGAAATTTTTATTTATGTCCACGACATTCTTATATAAAAAAAATCGATTAGGCCATTAAAAAAGTTAATAAAAAAAATTGACGCAATGTCAAGGAAACCTTAAGGCTTAAAACTTCTTCCTCTTCAGAGAACTTTATCTAGGTCAAACATGAAGGATATGTTGGGATGCTACTACCTCCAAGGAACGTTCCAAGTTGATCAAAGCAATGCCCCCTTCCGGCTTTCAAAACTTAATATACTCAGATCCAGCAAGTTCCCACCATTATATCATCAAATATCAGTATGGCCTCAATAAAAAATCTATAAGAAAATAATAAAATATAATTAATGTAGTTGTCATAAATAAAAAATATGAGGGAATTTTAAACCTGGAAATGTAAGATTTAGAAACAAACAAAAAATTAAGATTTTCTGTCACAACGATGAGTTATAAATGAAGGGCTTGAATTAAAATAAAAAATTCTGTTTTTTAAATTAATAACTTAAAAAGTCATGTAGAAAGAAAGAGATTACACAATTTATAAGATTATGTTATCTGAAGTATTATCTTATGTTAGGAAGATAAAAAGTATAGCTCAATACGTAATCTTACATAAATAAGAGAGAGTGGTTAATTAAGTCTGATGCAGGTAACATTCTACACTTGTAGGTCAACAGTGATAACAACGATGTGTCATAAGGTTAATTCACAAACCTTTACACGTATCGTAGATATACGTCTGTAACTAAGGAAGGAGATCGGAAAAAGGATCTTAAAATCCTTCTGTACAGGTGGGTCCTAAGATCAGGCTAGCAGTCGCCGAGAAAAAGTAAGCAATCAAACTAAGAAATAAGGAATTATTTTTTTGTCATTTGAAAAGATATTATATAAAGAATAACCATCTGTGAGAAATTCTCTTAATGCAGAACTGTTTATTGGATGGCGACCCTCACTCTCTACCATTGAGCCCATTACAAAACCTGAAGAAGACCTGCAATACGAGTCGAAACATTGGCTTTCAAAAAAATAGTTTTTATTTAAGAGATTTTTTCTGACTTCCACCCGGACCATTTTCTTCTTCATATATATGTATAAGGTCGTCTAATATTATTCAAGATATAAGGTTATATCTACAGCCCAGTGAATAAATGGTTAGCTCTAACTTTATCCAATGCTAGTTTCTAAAACTCTTGAAAGAAACGGAATCGTGTTATTTTCGTTGTGAATAAGAGACAATGTAATGCAAAGGCTTGACCAGGAGTTATTCCTTATTGTACAACTCCATTCAAGCCAAAAACTACCAGAATGACATGATTCAACATCGCTCAATACATTTGACCCTCCATGGAAAAAATTGTACTTATTCATCGGGCCTTCAGAGATATAGGAGTTGGATGAGACCAAATACTAACAAAGATCTGAGTAATATCTTTATGAAATATTAGACAACAACATATTAGACAAGTGTGAATATAAACATGACTCAATAACCGTGCATATCAGATACTCTTGTTAAATTAATTAAAAAAATATAACAACAAAATGTGTGACGGACTCTTATATTCTATACAAGAGCGGAGAGAGGAGGTTAAAGGCCCCATCTGTCTCTGAAACAGATAAAGCTGATGCTTGGTTTCCGGGCTCTAACCGGTCCAACAGCATGTCTATCTTTGAGGAAGGTCTGCGTCGGCTGGGCATTAGCATTTTTAATCTATCAAAGAATATAATATTATCAAAACTATTATTATAACAAAAGTGGTAAACGAGGAATAATAATATTAAATCACCTATTACTGTACTACCATCCAATAAACCAGGATATATCCATTAATTCTCCAGGAGTTAATTCTTTTAAATTTGAGGTATAAAACCGATCGGTCATCATCAACTAAAAGGAGGCGTTGAACGCCTAAAACCAGTAACTCCTCCAAGAGTTCCTAATATTCAACAATTGATTGTGCAAATACTCTTGATTTAAGAAAAAAAAAAATATGGTTTGGATATGATTGCTACGATTCTCGACAATTCAAGAATTCCTCATATGAGTAATTTAATATTGCACAAAATTGACTGGAACCTATTTCACCAGCTTGTATCCGACACCATTGACCTCAGAGTTTCCCTAAAACCACCTCAAGAGTTAGATGATGCCGTCAATTACTTTACCAATATGATCCAGCAAGCAGCTTGGACTGCATCTTTACCCCGTCCTTCCTTCAAAGTCCGCAAGAAAAATCCATTACCGCAAGATCTTAGGGATCTTATCCTTACCAAACGCCGCTACCGATCCCTCTGGCAAAGAACCAGGCATCCTCACGATCGGAGACCGTATAACCACTTCACTAAATTAGTCAAAAAGAACCTGACAACCTATAGATCCGAATCCTACAAATCCTACCTTTCCACACTATCTGCTTCAGATAATTCCCTTTGGAATGCCACCAAAAAAATACTCAAATACCACTCTATTTCCCATCCTCTCCGACGTGAAGACGGTTCTTGGGCTGCATCGGATAAGGACAAAGCAGAGGAATTTGCCAAACGCCTTTCAAATACATATATCCCACATCCTGAAATCCACCCTAACCACGTTTCCAATATTAATGAATTCCTTTCTTCACCCATTCCTCTATCCTTACCTCCTAAAGCTGTAAATCCCTCTGAGGTCAAATTTCTCTTAAAAAAGTTAAAAGTCCGCAAATCTCCTGGACATGACCTTCTTACCACAAAGATCCTTCAAAGTCTTCCTCAAAAAGTGATTATTTTCCTTACCTATCTATACAACTGTATCCTTCGTACAACTCACTTCCCTTTGCTGTGGAAACACTCCGTCATCATCCTATTCCCTAAACCTGGCAAACCACCCAATGTCACTTCATTATACCGACCCATATTCCTTCACATCAGTTTGGATTCCGTCCCAGGCACTCGACGGTCCAGCAGGAACTCCGAGTTATCGATCACATATCCTATGCTCTTGAAAGCAAACAATACTGCACAGGCGCATTTCTGGACGTAGCACAAGCATTCGACCGGGTATGGCATGCCGGTTTGCTGTTCAAGCTCAAAACCCAGTTACCTCAATCCTTATTCCTAGTTCTTCGATCCTACCTCTCTGATCGCTACTTCCAAGTACGCTGTGGTAATGAATACTCCAATCTTTACCCAATTCAAGCTGGAGTTCCCCAAGGCAGCGTCTTGGGTCCTATCCTATACATACTGTACACCGCTGAGATCCCGAAATGGCTTCCTCGAACCTACAAAGCCACCTTTCACTCATTGAAATTAGGTGTAACCAATGGCGGATCAAAGTCAACGATTTTGTCCCTTCGCCGGGGAACATGTCCTTCTGTCCAATTCAATGAAACCATCCTACCTATTTCCGACTCAGTACGATACCTTGGCTTCCTCCTAGACAAAAGACTTACACGGAATCCTTATACCAGACTCAAAATACAAGAACTTAACAGACGATTTAGCCAACTATACAGATTACTATGTAGGACCTCCGATCTTTCAATAGACAATAAATTACTAATATACAAGACCATCATCAAACCTGTTTGGATCTATGGACTGGAACTGTGGGGGACCGCAAAACAATCGAATATCAGACGCATTCAATCCTTTCAACCCAAAATCCTGAGAACTATTGTCAATGCTCCTTATTATGTTTCCAACAAAACCCTCCAAAATCTCAACATCCCTTTCGTCCTCGACCTCATCAGTAGTACAAATAGGCGGGTTGAGCCGGAGCCGTGACCTTGAGTTCATTGTCTGCTGTAGCAGGGTCGGGGGGTTGACCTTGAGATGACCTTGAGGGTGGGAGGGGTGTAAGGCAGGACGAGGGGGTGTTGACCTTGAGGTAGGTCCAGGTGTGCAAATTAAGATTTGGCAACGTCGCAGATGAGATGTGGCAACAGCGCAGTAGAAACTAGGTCACGGTTTGTTCTGAATGGATGACGCATGTCATTTTATGAATGGAATAGTTGAATGGGCGTGTGACGTCATCTTATGAATGGGAGCGTGACGTAATTTGTCTTTGTGAATGGGATAAGAGTTATGAATGAACCACAATAGTACAAATAGGCGGGTTGAGCCGGAGCCGTGACCTTGAGGTCATTGTCTGCTGTAGCAGGGTCGTGGGCGTGACCTTGAGATGACCTTGAGGGTGGGAGGGGTGTAAGGCAGGACGAGGGGGTGTTGACCTTGAGGTAGGTCCAGGTGTGCAAAGTAAGATTTGGCAACGTCGCAGATGAGATGTGGCAACACCGAAAAACTAGGTCACAGCATAATGAGAGAGAGTATATTGTTTTCCGAATGGGAGAGTGTCATCATTTTGTCTTATGAATGAAGCACGTTGTTGCTTCCTTTATCAGTTAGTTTAGTATGGGTCGGCTAAGGAGCAAGAACCTGAGGTACGAAGACGGAAGGTTGTCGACATTCGTCGGCTGGTCGTCACCGGTGAGTCCATTGAAACTAGCGGCTGCTGGGTTGTATTACTTGAAAGTGTCTGATAGGACAAGATGTCCATTTTGCGGAGTAATCTTGCATGAATGGAAGGAGTATGACGACCCTTTTGCCGACCATAAAAAATGGTCTAAAAACTGTTCGTTTATCGAGTATTGTGAACAATTGAATGAGCTGCAAATCATAGTGTCTGACGAGAATGATAGCGAAGAGACGGTATGTTGTTAAAAGGCTTCACAATTTTCTACATCGACTCAAAGATTTGCAATTATGCATTTCCTTGTATGAACTAAAAAGAAGGGAAATAAATGATGTGATAAAAAAACTAGAACAGCTGCAGCTTTCTCCCCTCCACTCCGTTATACCACACAGTCTTGTCGTTGATGATACGCGAGATGGATCGTCGAATGGACCTTGTGACCGAGTACCCACACACCAACAGTAAATGTTTTCGAATCGGTTTGTGTAACTTTGTGCCGACTATCGCCATTAGCGAAAAGAAGAAAACTTTCGTTTACATGAATGTTGAGGAATGGACATATATTACCACCCGAGCTCCGAAAATTTTGTTATTGCTGCAGAAACGAAAAAAAATCCTATGAAAAAGACCGATCAAGATGTCAAAACGTGATTTGTGAACTTACTACAAGAGGACGCACTAGGGTGATGCGGATAGAGCAGGTAACGCAATGGTTTGCAATGTTTAATCATGAGACCCTTCCACCATCGTCTGCATCTGCATGTTTCAACAGGAACGAGAAGGTCAAACTTTGCGCAAATATAGAAAAAATAAACGATTCACTAGCATTGATAACAAAGATGGTTGAACTTTATAATAAGAATGAAGCAAGTGTAGTTAGCGAACCAATTCATTTTAGCATAAATACAAATACAACAACTTAAATGAATTGAATTGTGATGATAATCAATAAAATAAGTTTCCTTTAATATGTTGTATTTTTTATTTGTCCCTTGTAAAATAAAATAGGAAGAAGGAAAAAAAAAAAACAAATACAAATTTACTGAAATCAAATATTTTTATTTTATGTAAATATAAAATTTAATCAAAAAAAAAATTTAATAAATCTGAATCAAATACTGATAAGGTAAATATAAAAATTTTAACAATTAACAATCTTGTAATGTTTCTGATAAACAGCTGATCTGTGGGTTGATTCCAGGATAGGACTCAGTATCTTGGAAATATGTTGAATCCTGTTTTCGAATCTTACTCTGTCCCTCGCATGTGTTTCCCATGGACTGATACGTGCTGCACGATGAGCATAATTCCATGTTACAAGAGTATGAGTTTCAACAAGGTCCTCATCAGGCTTGAAAGATACCTAAATAAAAGATATTATTACTCGATATTTTGTATTTTCCGAATCGAGTTCTAATTCGTTTATTTTTTTTTTGGTTGTACGCTCATTTTACATCTACTTGTAAAATAATAAAAAAATAGTATACTCCTCTTCTAACAACCACAAAAAAACAACAAAAACAAACAGAGAGTCAGTACAATTTACGGACCAAACCCGTTCCCATTTCATATTCTATTATTTTATCATGTAAAATGAGGCAGTAAGCTTTAGTATTGGCTGGAAAGTTTTCTTTCGCCTCTAATAGTACTCTGATATCGATAGTCGCACTTTTGATTGCTTCAGATTGCTTAGAACAATCTATAATCACTAGAGGCGCTAGTTTCTCGAAATCGGATCTTGAAAGCAGGGGCTGAGAATGTCTAACGCCATAATAACTCGTTTGAAATTCGTTATACATTTCATACAACAATGCTACTTTTCCTTGCTCAAAATCTAAATTTAAGTCATCGTACGGATATTGTTCACTATTCAAATAAAGTTTCAAATTTTTTAATTTGCAACTATCGAACAGACTGCTATCTTTGTTAGAGGTTCTATTTCGATCACTTTGAAATGCAAAAATGAGATAGCGCGGTTTTTCTAAATTTGTTGAAGTTTTGACCGACCAATTTTCCTGCTGCGTCGCAGGTACATTGGGATATTCGTAAAGATCCCATGATCTGAATGGAATAGAAACGACCTTGTTCTTGTCTACTAGTTTTAATAACCTCAGACGTTCATAATCTGAAACACGAACATGAGGCATTCTCCACACCAATTTGTCAAGTTTTATTTGTACATCATCGTCACCTAGCACGCAGTTTAGGTCAGTACTTGATCTGATCAAAACGAGCTCTTGCTTCAGATTGATTAAAATTTTACGATAGTCCTCGCAAATCCCAAAAAGAATATCAAGTGGTAGGCATACGCTAAAAACGCCGTTTTTATCCAAAGAAAGAGTTTTACCGGGCATTGTCCACCCCGCATTTTCTAATCCCATTACTCGATTAGGCGAAAATGATGCATGCCCTTTAAGAGTAGTAGTTATCCCCGGATTTCGTACTCGATCGACTTCTATACCGTTTAGTTCATATCTAATTTCGTCAAACAAAAACGCGAATGCGTTATTAGTCAACTTTGGAGTGGCACCGATAGTGCCATCACTTTTTAAGATCCTCCCTTCGAGATAAATAAAACTTTGAGAAGGAAAGGTATAAATATCTTGTTGATGAATAGGAATTCTAATCTCGTCGGATTTGTTAAAGGTATTTCCCGTATAAGGCTGGTGCGAGTGATATTCAAATTGTGTAAGAGAATCGACGAATTTTATATCCGTCGTAACGTCTAGTATGTCATTCATAATGTTTGTTTAACCGAAAACCACACTGTTTTAAAAATATAGCGTTCGCAGTTGTTAGCGCTCTTGTTGATTTAGGTTTACTGGTTTTAACCGTTGTTTGGCATCTCCTTTTATAATAATCGATGCAACAACTATCTCTAGAAGAAAAATCAATCCCCATTCTTTTTTAAATGTAATCTCAATGTAACCGTTTCTCCTCTAAAGTCGATAAGCTCTCCGTTCTGATCTACTAATCGAACGATGATATTGTCTACAGTCCTCACGTTGGTTGGAAAGTAAATGACCGGATTCGTGATTTCTATTATTTTATATCCTGGGTCTACACGCGGAAAGAATTGATGAATATTATGATCCGGTTCTCCGTTCACATAAGACCCCGATGCGATGTTACATTGAATTGAAATAATGTTTACGCTGAGAATTTTAACAATGTCATTTGATTCAGTATAGGAGCGATTCGGAGGAATGACATGATCGGATCGTGTAAAACCCAAAAGAGGACCAATAGAGTGAGGCTTCTCGGAATAGTTAAAGTATACTGCATGAGTTGTTTTAATTTCCGTTTTTAGCGTGTTGGAATTTCCTCTTATTATCACTACAGCGGTAGGGTCAAGATGAGAAATTTTTTCATGTAAAAAGGAGGCTATAGCATCGATATCGTACGATCCTTCAGGTATTTGGATCGAAAAATCACCAAAATAAAACATATCATTAGCGCCCTTTTTTATATTCGGAATAGTATTATATGTCTCAAATGATAACAACCCAACAGTATATATTGACCCCAATTCTAAAGGTGGTAAAAAGTTTGCGGAAAGTACGCTAGAATTGCCCGTAAGCGTTACTGTATAGCTCATGATTAACAATGATCAAACGCTTTGAGAAGCATCGACTAAATACTGTAAGCAGAGATGTCCACAAACCGACGTATTCCACTCCTGATAACGCTCTCTATTATAAGTTATTTTTAGCCCCTTAAAGTACTCGAGCAACTGTGGTGGTGGTTTTAAGTTTCCAAAGGAATCAAAGTATTTCACAAAATTATTTTGTTTTACATAACAGACCCAATGTGAGCCAAGTTCTGAGCTCGGCTCTAAATTTACAATAGCAGACTCGTGTTTGTTTGGATATCTAGGAAGTTTATCAATCATAAATACTCCTCGAAAATGTTGGATATTTAAAACTTTGGCCAAATAATTTAATTCTAAATCCGTCAATGGCTTATTCGGTAGTCAGATCTTTCCAGATTTATTTTTTTGTCGAGTTATAAACAGGCCGTAGCCTTTCCGATATGGTTTCAAATAAAGTCCATTTCCGATTTTCTGACTTTCCATCGCTAAATTATGCCTCTTTTGCTCATCTAATTTATGTTTAGCTTCTTTCGCCTCGTAGATAGCTTTAGCCACACTCGACGCTCCTCCCGCTAAAGATCCCACTGCAGAAAGCCCCGCCATTAACGGCACAAGAAATGGAAGAAATCCTCCCTCTTTTGGCAAAGGAAGAACTCTGGGAGGCAAAGGTTTTGTCTTACCACGTAAATGCATTTTAGCCTTTTAGTATGCCATTTTTGAAGCTTCGAGGATCGATGAAACGTTAGCAACCTTTAGCGATTTAACTAATTTTTTGAAACTAATCTTTTTATTTTTCTTCTTCTTCTTAATATCGGCACCAATTTTACCTTTCGCTTTCATAGTATTTGTAACTAACCAAGCCGCAGCTTTTTCTCCCAATGATGAATCCGAAGCTTTAACTCGTTTCCAAGCGTTTTCAACCAAAATCTTGTCCGCTTTTCTACGACTTTGCATATCCTTATCTTTGCTATAAGCAATATCGTGTTCTTTACAAGCTTTATCAAGCTGGTTTATTCCACTATCTCCTCTATTTAGTCGTTTTTCAAGGTTTGTACCGGGGCCACAATACTGGTATCCTGGCAGGTGTAATTCAAACGGTAACTTATTTATGAGACTGTTTATCAAGCCTCTTCCTTTGTGAGTCTTACGAATCATACTGTAGTGAAAAATGACAATCGGCGATATATATATACAGGAAATGAATGATTTTGTCTACATTCAAAATGAAATTAGTCCAACAAGAACAACGTTTTTCTACTTTGAAGTGTTTGCCTGACGAATCTACTGAGGTGAAACATAGCACATTATTACCAAACACCATACGAGCGTCGATATGCGGATCAAGCGGATGTGGAAAGACGAATATTATGATTGGACTTTTATTAAATCCAAATGGTTTAAAATTTAAAAATGTATATCTATTCGGAAAAACTTTACACCAGCTCAAATACCAGTATTTAAAAAATGTTTTAAATATGGTTCCTGAAATAGGATTTTACGATTTTGAAGATGCAAAAGATATGCCTCACCAAGTTGAATCTAATTCAGTCTGTATATTCGATGATGTTACGATGGAGGATCAAGATATAATTAAACGATATTTCAGTTATGGAAGACATATGAATCTAGATTGTTTTTACTTAACACAAAGTTATGTTTGCATTCCTAGACATCTGATCAGGTGTAATTTTAACTTTTTAATAATATTTCCTCAGGACGAATTGAGTTTAAAACATATTTACGATGAACATGTGAGCACTCCTGCTATCGGTTTCCAACTTTTTAAAGACATGTGTTCATTATGTTGGAAAGAGCCTTTCGGTTATCTCGTTATTGACAAAAGTAGGGATTTAAACAATGGTCGTTTTAGAAAAGGAATCGATACATTTATTGTAGATATATAAAGGGTTTCCAGTCGTTGACGGAGCTCAGTCATGGACCCTAAAGTCACCCGTGAGATTATAAAAACTAGCGAAATTTTAAAAAATAAATTTCGGACATTGAAACGCGGTCTTCAGGATGTTGATGAGGTTCGTCAAGCATTCTTTACACCTGTATCACAACCTTTAGAAGATATTAAAGAGTCGTTAAAGTTGCAAAAAGAAACCAAATCGGAGCCGTCAAGTAAAAAGATTAGAAACAAAAATGATGAGATTGAGTTTACAAAAGATATTTACAAAAGAGCAACATTGACACCAGAGTTAGCCCATTCGACTCATCCGACAACTCCAATACTTTCATCATCTAGTTTGGCGTTTCCTGAAATTAAAGTAGAAAATGAACATCATGAAACTGAAGATTCACTAGTAGAAACAATTAAACAGTTTGGAAACCAACAAAGAAAATATTTGGAGAAATTGTCGAGAGGCGATAATAAAACCTTCGATTCACGTTATGGCATTAGAGTCATGCCCGATGGAGGATTCGCAATAGGTGACTCAACTGATATTCAACTACATACAAACAGCGATGACATAACAATTAACGGGGTAACTTATGAAGGCACAGAGGGATTGTTGCAGTTACTTTACTTGAAAAATCCCGAAAAGTATGAAAAAAAAGACTTGGAAATGTATAAAAACATTTTAATCTCGACCAATGCTCACAAAAAAGGCTATAGTGAAGAACGAGGGAGACAAGGAATCAGATCAGAAAAATATAAAAAAGTAATAGCGATGCTTTTCACACCTCGTCATACCACACCCCCTCCTAGTAAAATAGCCACACTTCGTTCGCACAAAGGCACTGGTCTCATGAGAGCCGATAAACCCATTTATGACTATTGGGATGATCCTAATGAGCTAGTTGATCGGCTGAGGTTGCTAATATCTTCGGCGAATGCAGGTCACGAAGGACATGAAAACGAAATAGAATCGATAATTGAAGAGCTACGAGAAATAAATATATTATATTAAGTGAATATCTTTTCACTGTGTGTTTGTATCTCGGTGATGCTAATAACGCTCGGTTATCTTAAAAGATGAATGCATCGTTGTTAAAAAGTGCTGTCGTAAATGAATTGCACAAACCAGCTCGAAGAAAATATCCACGTCGGAAAACTGTTTTGAAAGGAATTAACGATTTATGGCAAATAGACCTTGTGGAAATGATACCTTATTCTGGAGAAAATAAAGGAAATAAATATTTGTTAACGGTCATAGACTGATTTTCGAAATTTGCTTGGGCTGTGCCATTAAAACAGAAAACAGCGGACAACGTGAGCAAAGCAATGGAGAGTGTGTTTTTATCGAGTAAATCAACTCCAAAACATATTCAAAGTGATCAAGGAAAAGAATTTTACAATTCAAAGTTTAATTCTCTAATGAAACAATACAATGTTAATCATTATTCAACGTTTTCTAATATAAAAGCTTCCATTGTAGAGAGGTTCAATAGAACATTAAAAGAAAAAATTTGGAGAGCATTCAGCCTGCGAGGAAATTATAAATTTTTAGATATATTACCCCAAATTCTACAAGAGTATAATTCATCATTTCATAGGACTATAGGTATGAAACCAATCGATGCTCGGCATAAAAAGATGGAGAGATACTTGCTAAAAAATGTGTATTCTACAGTGACTAAATCGAAAGTACGAAAGCAGAAATTTATAGAAGACGATTTTGTAAGAATATCTAAACAAAAAACAAGTTTTTCAAAAGGCTATAAGCCTAATTGGTCAAGTGAAATTTTTAAGGTAGTCAAGATTCAGAAGACATATCCGTACTCATATTTGCTAGAAGATCTAAAAGGGCAACCGATCAGTGGTGCATTTTATGAAGAAGAGCTACAACAGGCTAAATATCCAAATATATACCTGGTAGAAAAGGTTTTAAAAAGGAAAGGCAATCAATTATATGTCAAGTGGTTCGGTGTTAATGAACGCAGCTGGGTTAATAAAAAGGATATCGTATAATGTTGAAGAAGAAGAAAAAAAAACATATGCTCTTGTACTAGACATTTATTTTTATACATATATCATATACTTAAAAATTTTTGTTAATTATTGTTACTTTTCTTGAAAAAATAAAATCTAATAATCTGTTCACTGGTCTAATTTTCTAACCTATTTATTAATTTAAGTAAGTGCGACGTATTTTATTTGTCCTTGAAAAAAAAAAGAGGAATAAGAAAAAAACAAATTAACTGAAAACATTTATTTTTTTATAAATGAAAAATTTAATTAAAAATCATCTACATCAATATGTAGCAATTATAAGAAAAACATATTACAAAATAAATCTAAATGAAATACTGATTTAGTAAATACAATATTTAACATATTTTAATTAAAAAGACTCCTCCTCAAACCATAAACAATGCGGGCTACACGCTCTATGGTAATTGAGAGGGTTTATTAACTAATCGGTGTCATACAACAGTCCACAATATACACATTTAACACTATTTTCGACTCCACGTATAAATCCAGCAAATGACAGCATATGATGAGGAGAAGAAGAATTGTCTCTGTACGTTCGTTTACGAACATCTCTTTTAGTGAAATCTACAGCTTCACTATTTTTATTTACCCATGCAGCCAGACGATGAGCTTGATTTAAAGAGCAAACGAATGAAGTGTCTAAATGATAATGACATGCTATCTTATCATATTCCAACTGTTTCAGATTGGGACATCCAAAGTCGTGTAAATCATAAACAGGTTTATCAATAAGGTCTTCTATTAACTTACACTTTTCTATTCCTTTTCCCCATAATACGTCATAGTTTTCTGCAACGGATAGTAAAACATTTTTCAAAGATTCATAATTTACATCACCATTCCAGACCATGAAGATGTTTTTTTACCCAGAGATTTGTCTTTAGCCGATCAGCATTTTCGGCTTCTTGAGGCGGTTTAAAAATCCAATGACTAGAGTGCTCGTAATTTAAGCTAACTACTGACAGTTCTTTCACTATCAGCTTGTTCGTCTCCAAACGATAACCCTGTAAATCAAGAACTGCTGACGACATGTCTGGAATAAGTCTACTCACTCACACTCTACTGAAAGCGGACCCAAATACCGACTGACCTGATCAGCATCTGACGCAGCACCTTATCAGCCTTATAAGCCCTCGCCTTTTCTATCTTCTCATCAGTCAGCCACTATGCTAGTATAAGTTCATAGTCTCAACGTCTTCAGTTTTCATTACAACTGCAGTAAAGTAAGTTTTTTTTTTAATTTTATTTTACTCGAATATCTGTTTACTAACTAAGTATATGATTTTAATTTTTTGTTTTTAGATGTCCCTCCTGAAAAAATTAAATGAAATTAAACCCGCATATAAAAATATTGGAGAATTAATTATAGGACGGACGTATCAAATTCTACAACTTTCGAAGAAGGAGACGGAGTATGGCCCATCAATTGAAGCAATATTATTAGATGAAGGAGAAAAAGAAAAAATAAGAATCTTTCTACCTAAAAGATATGTCTACGCATTTACAGAAGAAGAAATATTCAACTATGAAGGTACATTCTTACATTTTAAACATATAAAGAAAAAAGTTATATATTTTTTTTTTTTTTACTTAGCCAAGTGATTATTTTCTGTTTTAGGACAGCTAAAAATTCAATATATGGGAAAGAAGAAAAATGCTTATGACATAAAGTTTATGTAAACAAAAAAAAAAAAAAAGGTTGAATCAGGTTAGGCTACAATTGTTTTTTTTTTTTTAATATTACTTTTAGGGGGTAGTGTATATATATTTTTGTATTTGTTTGACCAAGTATGTTTTTAGATTAAAAATGAATAATAAAAGTAACGGAAATAATTATTTATGTGCTCATTGTGGATTATTGCTTACAAACTGGCGACATAGATGTCAATCGTTGTTTTACTATTGTCGAGGTTGTAGGAAAGAATTTAGCAAAAAGCTTAACTTTGAACGGCATAAATTAACTTGTCAATTTGGGGTTAGTAGTAATAATACACCCGACGTGAACACAATGGAGATACCAATGAAAAAAAGGAAATATAACATGTTTAGTAGACAAATGCGAGGGAAGACGGTCGCTCAAGAAAATGGGATTATTAAAGCTTCCTTAGGAAATGCGGTTGAAGATGTTTACATTCCTAACGATAATAAAAAATTATTAGCTTCAGAATTTTTTAATAAGAAAAAAGAGGTTTTAGTAAAGTTACTAAATAGTTATGTAGATGAATGGAAAAATCTAAAATTAAACATAATGTTAGAATGTACATATATTAAGAAAAACGAAAATACTATGAGTGAAAGAACAGATTTTAATTTTAAATCAAAAGTTAGTACGATAGATGTTTCTATAAACCTCGAAATTTACATTGAAACAATTTTTGATAAAATTTTAGAGGAACAGGATGAGTTTGAAAAAAAAGGTTCCGGTTGGATGTATACCTCTGCAAACTATATCTGCCTACATTTAACTAAATTTAAGCCTTTCGGAGGGTCTCAATATATTGAATTACCTAAAAAAATACGAGACAAACGTTGTGTTATAAATGTGAAAAATAATACTAACGATTGCTTTCGTTTAGCTTTACTTAGTGATAATATTAGATCAAATGACTTTAACGCGTACAAAAATATTCATACTCCATATTCTTTTGATTCTATATCGTTCCCGACTCCAATTAGCGATATCAATCGATTCGAAAATTTAAATAACCTGTCTATTAATGTTTATGGCTTAGATGATAAAAATAATGTTTATCCAATTAGAATCAGTAAAAAGGATAATTATGATAAAACGTTTGATCTGTTGTATTTACAAAATGGAGAAAATTTTCACTATTGTTTGATCACAAATCTTTCACGATTAGTAAGTTCTCAAATATCTTTGTCAAAACGCGCTTATTCAATCTGTCGTAGATGTCTGACCGTATTTCCAAGGACGTACGTAAACAAGTATGGGAAAAAAGGCGATGAGCGAAAAGACGAACACGAATTATTTTGCCGTGATCACAAACCAATTCGATCTGACTTTCCGAAAGAAGAAAAAATTGAATTTAAACATGTGGAATATACACAATCCATTCCAATCGTAATTTATGCAGATATTGAATCTCTTTTGATACCAATTTCGGGGCCTATTCCTAATCCGTCAACATCTTGGAACAAAGCTGTTCATGAGCATCGTGATTTTTCAGTTTCACTTCTGGTCAAGTCAAAAATGTTTGAATGTAAACCGTTTGTTTATACGGGAGAAAACTGTATGCTAGCGTTTTTAGAAAAACTCGAATCTATAGTTGTTGAAGCGGATAAAATATACGGTAATACTATGCGAATGGAAGAAATGAGCAAAGGGGAAAATAAAATATTTTATTCTGCTAAAGATTGCATCTTATGTCAATACCCTTTAGACGAACACGATCGAGTACGACATCACTGTCACTTATCAGGAAAATTTGTTGGACCAGCACATAATGCTTGTAATTTAAGAGCAAAAAAGCCCGATTTTATACCTGTTTTTATGCACAACTTACAGGGTTACAATTCTCATTTTATAATCCCTTTCTTGGGCCGTTGTGAAAATATCAGCGTAATTCCTAGTAATTCTGAAAAATATATAAGTTTCAGCATAAAATTTAAAGGATGTAGTACAAAAATACGATTTGTTGACTCGTTTAAATTTCTATCATCAAGTTTGGAAACATTAGTGAACAATTTGCAAAATAAATCTAAATCAATTACTGATATATTTCCACATATGGCAAATATTATTAATGATGAAAACAAAATTAAATTATTGACAAGGAAAGGCATATTTCCGTACAATTATTTTAATTCTTTTGATCGTCTAAACGAAACTCGACTACCTTCCAAAAATTCATTTTTTAATGATTTAACAAAAACATCAATTAGCGACGTGGACTATGAGCACGCGAAAAGTGTCTGGAAAGTCTTCAACATCCAAACACTAAAAGATTATGCGGAATTGTATATACAAACAGATGTAATTTTGTTGTGCGAAGTTTTTGAAGCCTTTCGACTTCTCTGTCAACAAATTTATCAACTAGATCCTGCATGGTTTTTTACTTTGCCACAGTTATCTTGGAATGCAATGTTGAAATACACGAAAATAAAATTAGATGTAATAAAAGATATTGATATGGTTCAGTTTTTGAAAAGGGAATAAGGGGAGGCATTTGCCAAGTTGTTTCTCGGTATGCGAAAGCTAACAATAAATATCTAAATGAATATGACTCGACTAAACCCAGTAATTATTTACTTTACGTAGATGTCAACAATCTTTACGGTTATGCCATGAACATTCCCTTGTCGTATACAGATTTTGAGTGGGTTGATGAAAAATTAAATGTATTAGATCTTGAAAATGAATCAGAAACCGGTTATGTGCTAGACTTTGATGTTGAATACCCCAAAGAAATTCATGATAATCTTTCTCAATTACCTTTTTTACCCGAAAAAAATAATCCACCTAATACTAAAACAGTTAAACTATTGACGACTTTGATGCCCAAAACACGTTACATAGTACATTATGTGAATTTAAAACAAGCTCTGCAACTCGGGGTAAAGATTTCAAAAATTCATAGAGTGTTGAAGTTTAAACAAAAAAATTGGTTGGCTCCCTACATAGAAATTAATTCAATGATGAGAGCATCAGCAAAAAATACATTCGAGTCAGATTTTTACAAATTGATGAATAACAGCTGCTTCGGCAAATTTATGGAAAACGTGCGCAACAGAATCGATTTAAAAATAGTAACAAATGAAAAATCATTATTTCGTCAAGTCAATAAACCAAATTTTAAAGGCAGGATTATATTTGCAGATAATGTTACAGCGGTTCAGCTGGAAAAAGAAAGCGTTATTTTTGATAAACCCTTGTACGTGGGATTTGCAGTGTTGGACTTGAGCAAAGTTTTGATGTATCATTACCACTACAATGTGTTTTTGAAAAAATATGGTGTAGAAAATGTTACTTTATGTTATACCGACACCGATTCATTTTTATACAATATTAGGACTGAAGATATTTATTCCGATATTTCTGGAGAGTTAAATAAATATTTTGATACAAGCAATTTTCCCACTTCTCATTTCTGTTATTCTGAAAAAAATAAAAAAGTCGTAGGTTTGTTGAAAGATGAAACTTTTGGAGATCCTATAGTAGAGTTTGTCGGATTGAGGCCCAAAATGTATTCGTACATAACAAAGAATGATATAACGGTTAAAAAGTCAAAGGGAATAAAAAAATCGGCAGTTAACGATTTTACTTTTAGCGATTACCTAAACACATTTAAAGACAGCAAAAGTCTATATTCTTCATTTTATACAATTCAATCTAAAAAGCATAACGTTCAAACCACACTGATAAATAAAAAGTCATTATGCTCATTTGATAATAAAAGATATACATTACACGATGAAACCACTCTCCCTTATGGTCACTATAGCCTCAATGAAACAACGAATCTAACATTGTAAATGTATAAGAACCAATAAATGATTGTATACTAGTATTATTATTGTTTACTTAAATTTATATTTAGTTAGTAAAGACCTGTAATTAGAGTACTAGATTTATTTCAAGAATGTCTACTTGTAGTATTATTAATGTTTACTTAAATGAGAAAATTAGAGATAGAGTACATGAAAAGTATCAAAAAATATGTTTAAGAATATGATGTATAAAATAAATGTTTTGTACAACTGTATTTTTTTTTCTTTCACATATCCTTTTCCAGCTCCTTCAAAAAAATTTCCTATATATTACTAAAGTTCAGGAGGAACACATACGTCATCCAAGCTCATAAAAGCTAAATAATCTAAATCAATGAAACGTCATCCAATAGCCTATCTAAAAAGCAAGCCTAATCCCATTCATAAAAGCAACTCCCGTCTCAGTCATAATCTCAAAAGAATCCCATTCATAACTCATTCATAAAGACAAATTACGTCACACTACCATTCATAAGATGACGTCACACGCCCATTCAACTATTCCATTCATAAAATGACGTCACATCCATTCAGAACAAACCATGACCTAGTTTCTACTGCGCTGTTGCCACATCTCATCTGCGACGTTGCCAAATCTTAATTTGCACACCTGGACCTACCTCAAGGTCAACACCCCCTCGTCCTGCCTTACACCCCTCCCACCCTCAAGGTCATCTCAAGGTCAACCCCCCGACCCTGCTACAGCAGACAATGACCTCAAGGTCACGGCTCCGGCTCAACCCGCCTATTTGTACTACTGTGGTTCATTCATAACTCTTATCCCATTCACAAAGACAAATTACGTCACGCTCCCATTCATAAGATGACGTCACACGCCCATTCAACTATTCCATTCATAAAATGACGTCACATGCGTCATCCATTCAGAACAAACCGTGACCTAGTTTCTACTGCGCTGTTGCCACATCTCATCTGCGACGTTGCCAAATCTTAATTTGCACACCTGGACCTACCTCAAGGTCAACACCCCCTCGTCCTGCCTTACACCCCTCCCACCCTCAAGGTCATCTCAAGGTCAACCCCCCGACTCTGCTACAGCAGACAATGACCTCAAGGTCACGGCTCCGGCTCAACCCGCCTATTTGTACTACTCTCATCCCTACTAAATTTTCAAACTTTCACCAAAATCTTGCCTGTCATCCCAACCCCCTGGCTCAGTCATTATCCAGTTCCACACATCCATATAACCCACCCCGCCGTCTAAACCGGCAATGGCCCCGAGACCTGTTGTAATAAAGTTATTTGGTGTACTGGCACTGGCCAGATTCTCCACTTACGACCTGTGCGTGTGAAGCGCCCTTAACCAGCTTCCATTGGCGTTTTATGCCAGTGACGCGGCTGGGAAAGGGGGCTGGGGTCTCCCGGACTCCTGCTTTGCCCTCATTCCTGGGGAAGAAGCTCAGTTCGGGGACCCCAGGCAAATTGTAAATAGGGTTTGAATGTGTACATTTTATTTTATTTTTATTATTAGTATTATTATTATTATTTATTTTATTTTATTATTGTTATTATTTTTTTATTTTTTTTTACTTTATTTTATTATCATTTCCGCATTAATTAATTTCTGTTACCGCATGTATATATTTTTCCGCATGTATATATTTACTTATTTTATTTTGTTTATATTATTGTTTTGTTATGGAATGACTGTAAGCTACATAGCACTATTACTTATTGCCCACAAGTGGCAGATTGTAATATTTCAATAAAGTGTAAAATAAAAAAATATTGCACAAAAATATAAAAACTGGTTTTTAAGTTCAAATCGTTAATTCCATAGTATTTAATATTGGTAAAATCGTGCAGTTTTTATGATTCGTTCCCTTAGTCCGTGATGAAATACTTTGAAATCAGAATTTCAACAATTAAAGCTAATGCATAGTTGTCACCTAATACACGATACAATGGATAGCCGCCTGTTTTACTATCTTAAATATAAATAGTACCAAACCTATGAAAGACATACTCATAATACATACATCTTAATTATAATATTTTTTTATCTGTAATCTTCATTAAGAAATGGTATTTTAATGAAGTTGGTTTTTCATAAACTAAGCGTTAAAAATAGTAATAAAATTCAAGTTATTAATTATGTATATTTAAACAAATGAAGAAATTGGAATTTAAACTGCACACAAGTTTACTTTTCCTTTTTATCTCCCCCACCGGTAAAGGAACCGTCAGACATCTGGATGTCGTCTTCCAAGTTGCCTTCTTCAGAGCCCCAGGCCTCTTCCTCAAGATATTCTTCGACATTCTTAGGGCCTTTTCGGATCTTTTTCGGCTCGGCCGGTGGTTTCACGGACTCTTTAACTGCATTCTCGAACCATTCTGGATCAAGTTCTTTGAACTTCTTAAGGACATTATTGACCAAGACAGAGACGGTCCGGTTCCAGTGTCCTCGTCTTCTCTGGAGCAGTGACGGTATGAGAACTGGCAGAATTTTTGTGTGATGTTCCTTGACGAGGTACCAAACCCATGGGTTATCGTATAGTGACAACGATTTCTCGACGACTTGGAAGTTCGAGCTCAGTATGCACTTGGAAAGCTGTGTGAATAAGGGAACAATGACTTCAGCGAACCCTTCAGAATCAACGGCTTTGAACAACATTTCGATCTCGGAGAGAAACTGAACCTCCTTTTGGCTGTTCGTCTTGGGCCAGTATTTGATCAAGCCTTCAATTATTATCTTGAAGGTCTTCGTATCTTTGTGAAGGAAGTTAACTAAACAAACAGTCAGCTGATCAGTGAATGTAGTGATATGTTTTACCTTGTGCAGTGGAACAAGTACCTTTGAAAGGAATACGACGAATTCCTCGGACAAGGGTAAGCTTAACCCGTTTATAATACAAGAGAAAATGTCCAATATCTCAGTAATACCACTGAAAAATTCAGTATCATATATAAACTTGAGCAATACATTGCACAATTCTTTTCTCAAAAAAGGTCTGTAAGTGCAAAATCTTACGTATATCCTATGGATTACAGTCTTCGCCATTTCTTTCTCTCTCGGATCATCACTATCCATGAGCTCCAATAGTTCGTGAATGAATCTATCAGGCATGTACATCTTAGAATAATCTAACCGCAGGTTAGACATCTCTAAAAATCTTATAAATAATTCGTATACCAGCTTTAAGTGAGTCCATGCTTCTTCCGTCATGTGGATGCCTTCTTCAGGATCATGAACCTTTTTGACTATCTGTGGTAATTTTCTGAAGAGATTAACAGAGATCATTTCGAATAATTGACCATAAATATCTCTTGACATAGGGCCTGGATCTTGGAGGAAAAATTCCAGTAAGTCGTCCAGTGACTCGGTCTTTTCTTCAATATTGTCTATCGGGTCTTCTTTGAAATCGTAAATTACCATACACTTCTTGATCCTCTGCGAAATCCATTCTTCTTTCTTTGAGGAGATGGGCTGCGGTAAATAGATCTCCGATGGAGGCAAAGTTATACCTAAGGTAGCAAGATCTTCGTCATCAGTATCATCGTCTGCACTATCAAAATCTTCACTATCTTTGCTAAAATATGCTATTGAAGACATTTTTTTACAAACTTGTCCGAAGAATCTGATTGACTACAAAACGGATTATTAATCAAGGGAAGTTATTAATCGACTAAACTAATGTTAAGGGAGGTGTGATAAAAAGGTTATATGAACTGATTCAAATCTGCCATGTCGATATGATTTATGTGAGAAATATTTTCACAAGGATCCAACAAAAAGTAACGAAATCAAAATCTGCATATTTAAAATTATTGTTTTTTTCTTGAGTTTTAATAATGTTTTGAATTGAGAAATTTCCATGAAATACTACAAAAATAATCCAACAAAAAACACATGTTTAACGATTTCAGGTTATATTTAAAACTGTTAAGATATCAAAATCTTCTTTATTTAAGGAGAAGCTCCCAAGGATATGCTATCGAATAAAATGACCCACTAATGGTTGAAGAACAGGCAGAAGAGAGTAAAAAGACAGCTAAAGAGTTTATTGGAAGAGGACGGAGAGGCCAATCGCTGACTGGACAAGTCCACTGCCAACTTGCCGGCAATTAACTCTGCGTGCCCGCACCTTCCCGATTTATTGCCCTCATCTCACGTACAAGTTTACTCCCCCCCCCTCCTCCCCCCGGTTCATTATTACCTTTTATGGCTCTCATCCGGCTGTGCGAGTATCCGCAAATAAATTGGTTTGTATCATCTCTTTATGTAGGGTCTTAATTGAAAACAAATAAAAAAAATGTAGTTTATTAGTGAAAATTTTGGATTTCCTAGCTAATAACACACATGAGACGCAATCAATTCCCAAAAACAATCTATAAAGGTGTATGGGAGAGAGCCACTATAATCGAATACAGAAGCTACACAGTTTGAACATCCCTTTTGAACTGAATGGGAGGAAACTATAAGGTTTAGGATAGGATTTCTCTCTATTGGAAACGACCTTCCAGTACTATCCTCACTGGTTGCTAACGACAAAAGCTTGCTTTAATGCGAGGCCAAACCCAAACTGCTTTCCTATTCGGAACAGGGCCAATGTTTCTAAGTCACTCTTTAAAATAACAAATAAAAAATAACGGTAATTATTCGGCAGGTTTTGCTTCGAGTTGAGTCATAACATGTTATAACTTTCCAATCGTTTTCCTTTTAATATTTTCTAAAAATACTGTGAGCTTAAAAGTATGGAAAAAATATTGTAATTATGGGAAATGAGTATACTTTGGTAATAATTTCATCTGTACGTTTCAACAGACTTATATCACATATATTTCGAAATGAAAGTTGAAACTTGTATTCCTTGAAGAAATTAATACCTAAATCTACTCATTACCCATAATTACATTCTCTTGTCCATATTAGAGCTCCCGATAACGCATATTTTTCGGAAAAAAATGTTTGTACCATAACAAACCTAGCTCGAAGCGACAACCTGTGGAAAAGATACCAAAAAAAATAATGTTTATGTATGACAAGAACTAAGTGTAAAATACTGAATCAAGTGTACTAAAGTTTTGACGTAACTATGATTCTTCTGGATTTTATTCTTTAAGAAATATTAGACGACAATGATTGTGAAAATTCTCCCAAAGAGGAAGGATGATTGAAATCGTGTGGATGTGTAAGTGGGCATATGCATCATTGTTGAAAAAAAAAATAGATTAAGTTCTTGTATAACGAATTGAGTAGCTTTAAGATTTTCAAAAGAAACTCAACCGCATAATAACAAACAAAAACAAAAAACTACAATAAATTAAAGTTGGTCTAGCAGTACTCAATGACGGCCCTATGTATATGTCAAGTGTAACACACTCAAACTCGTTAGGAACTAAATGCAGCTAAATTAAGTCATATGATTGGATAAAGATGGTAAAAGCACTAATAGATCTAGCTTATTAATTTCTTTTCATTAATTATTTTAGAGAAGGTTTTAATATTGTTTAGAAAAATATAAAAGCATTTTATTATAAAAAAAAAAAGAGTGAAGTTACTGTTACCATTTCACAAGGTATTTAAGTTTTTCCTTTTTTTTATTTATTAACTGTGACAGAACTTCGACAAACAGATAAATAAAGACCAGCTGTCGAGATTCATAAATATAGTAATTATTAAAATTTCAATTTTTATTATTATAAAATATGAACAAACAATGATATAGATGCTTGCTTTTATCTTGCACTAAAATTTATTATAGATTTGAAAAATTTAAACATATATGCTATTGCACCGAAATTCATTTCGGATGAAAATATCATCGTACACTCGGAATAAGTGAAGTAGAAATAACTTTAACAAGATAGTAACAATTCGATATAGGTATTCATCTATTATTATTGATAAATAATGAAAATATTAAAAAACTAGATAGCCTCCTATTACCCAAGTGGGTACTTGTCATGGAAAACATTTAAAAAAGTGATATTGTACTTTTCAAAAGACACAAAAAAGTTCTTATGGAACATTCAGAATACTCGCAGGTAAACAAGAAATTTATTTTTTGCGTTCCTTAATAGTAGATTTCATTATTTTTTTTTATAGTGCGGTAAAATGATGCAAAAACTATTTAGTTGAAATGTGGAAATTGTTTTTAACCTCCTAAGTGAACGCCATTTGATGGAAAACGATTGGAGCTATTCCACTCATTTTGTTATGCTATTGGGGCTATAGCTGTATTTTATTTCGAAATATATTTATAAGTAGTAGGTAAATAATTAAAAATTGTCGTTTTCACTCCCTCACCAGGCCCAACCTCCTTGGCAAAGCACTTTAAAAATTCGCATTCGATTCAGAATTGATGATTTGTTAGGATGGGCTAACTGATTTTGCCAGTTAATACAACTGGATTCCGTTTAGTTTTTAGCCCTATTAGTTTTCGTAATCAATAAAAAAATGAAATAAAACCTGTTTGGACAGACGTTCTCCATTTACTCCCTCACAGGAAATGTTTGGAAGCGAAGCTGGAACGTAACTAGGCTAGATGGCTGGAATGGGAAGGAAAGGTTGGATATTTAATAAACATTATATGAACAGTGTGCATAATAAACATATAATGGATAATGTTAAGGCGTGATTAGACTAAATAATTTAATAGGAAGCAAATGGAAGTACCACGGGAATTTGAATGAAATCTGAGATATTAACAAGCGTTTGATTTATTAATTTAAATAACATGCGAGATTTCTTAAATACTATTAAATATGCATGTAAAAGAAGATACAAATTAGTAATAGCGTCTACAAAATTAACTTAAAACTAAACATGTAACTTAGCGATCTAATGAACAAATTAATTTTAAACAAAAAAAGAAGAACAAATGATTAACATGAATTGGAGCGATAATTAACAATAACAGAAATGCTCCATGCTAGCATAATGGCCAAAGATATAATAACTACAAAATGAAATTGAACGTTGTAATGCAGATTTCAATAAGGCGCGAAGATGTGCGAATAATTATTATCTTCGCCAGTGATCACGGCATGACGGAACAATGAGTATAATATCATTAATTAACTTGAACTGTCCGGTTGATACCATGTGATACGTTGATCATCCGGAGAAGAATTAGTTGACAATTTGAAGCCTTATGGTAATGAAATGTGACTTACAATTTGTGTGATGTATACTCAATTATCATCTCAGCAGAGCTTCTGGCGAGTGACAATCTTGAAACCTCTGGACGTCCTCACAGGAATAGCGGCTTGAAAGCGGATTACTTGGCGGCAGTATGCGATGATCTTAGCTGCGAGGGGCTGATAGAACTAGTCCGCTCGGCGATCTAATAGCAAGTGAAGTGACTCAATAGCGTCGCTCCCCTCTCCTAGGTTTTGGCGGTACAGTACATTTTTCGATTTTAGAGGCAATGATCTGTCCGTTCCATCTGGCGGGCAGTCCAGGTCCGCGACTAAACAGATAATAAATAACTTTAATTGTAAATTACGAACCTCTTTGGTCCTATTGTGTAATTATTCAAATCATTCGAACTCCCATTGCATAAATGTTATATTTCATATACTCCTATCTAAAGCAGGTATAAAAGATGAATCTAAATCTTTCTTCCCAACTATTTTTACATATAAGGTGGAATAACACGACTGGTTCTTAAAAAAACTCTAAAAACTTTCTCTTTTTTTACTATAGAGAGATCTAAAATATTTCAGCATAAATAAAACGTACAAAAAATATTAAATGCTTGTATATTTTAAGTATTCAGACATTCATGAAATAAGGATGAATATCCTTCCCGAACCTGTCTGTTCAGTGACCTTCCTAAAGCTGCATTTAAGGGAGATTAAGATCAATAACTTGAAGATTGAAAAGATGATAAGTCAATCTTTATAATCAACCTTTGATATTATTCAATAATCGAATCCGGCATTTAGCAATATTTAAGGACAATAACATCGACCGTCATTAATTAAGTCGAGTAAGTAAAGTCAAAATGTAACACATCGTAGTGCTTTTTAAATTAAACATTACGATGGAGATAATGATCCGGGAGGAGAAAGATTTATATAAATTTACTATTTTTTAAAACACTTATTTATTTACAATGTTTTTCCTCTACCATTACAAATCGGCCTTTTAAGACCTTTTTCTCTTTTTTTAAACTTTATTGAAACATTACAATCTGCCACTTGTGGGCAATAAGTAATGGTGCTATGTAGCTTACAACCATTTCATAGCAAAACAATGATATAAACAAAATAAAATAAATAAATATATACATGCGGAAAAACATATACATGCGATAATAAAAAGAAGGCTTTTTAAGACCGCGCGAATATCTCTACTTTTCTTTTCTCATTTCGTCTTTCTTTTCTCCGAGTATTTTCTCATAATTTCTGCGTGCCGGCTTCTTTATTTCGACCATACAGTACCCTTTCGTTTTTACAAATTTTCCACGAGAACCTCTTCTTATCTATCTAGGCAGTTTTTGTCTGTTGCTGTTTTTATTTTTTCTGAATCTTCTCTCATTTGAATTACATTCCCTCCTACGCTCTTTTATTCACGGATTTTGCCAAATATTTTCTGGTCCATACTTACCATGTACCCGAGGAACCTTAGTCTTCTGATTCTTATTTCGGTGTCCAGGTCTTTCATCTCCATGTATATTTCCTGGCTTAATCTGTAGCCTTCCTGTGTTTTCTTGGCCCCATAGATTCTCCTCAGGATCCGTCTCTCTATTTAATGGTGAGAATCTGTCATTAATCAATCCCTTCAAGATTATTAATATGAAATGTGCTATCTCTAAACCCCAAGTGAACTTAAGCTTTTGGGTTGTTTCATGGTCCTGCAAGCATAAAATAATAAACATGGAGTCACAGTAAATTTATTATTCTTATAGTCGACGTTTCGGCCCGAAGTTTTTAGTTCAGCTCCGATGATGGCTAACAATATCGTATATCCTAACAAGAAATTCACTGAAGGCTCACTAAAGGGTATTTAGATAATCCAAAATTACTAATAGCTAAAGTGATTTAGCGTTTCAGATTCGTACATCAAAAACACATCCACAGAGTCCAACAGCAATATGGTCAGTGAATTCGTTGTTCTGATCGGAGATTGCAATATAATATGTACAGCGAAAAAAGATCCCTTGAAATCTCGAGTATCTCCGGTCAAATTTTATAGATTCTTTTATAGATTTTATAAATTTCGGAGTGTTTAATGTTGACGTGGCATGAGCTCTTGTTAAAGCTCAAGATGTCATCGATTACGCAAGCATTTTTCCAATATATTACGATACACTGGTTTGGTGAGTTCTGAACCAAGGTTTCAAACTATTTTAACTAACTGTCTTATACATCTCATAAGTAAAAAAGAGAAAAGATACATCCTCACCATAAAACAATTATGAATCACACAAATGTTCAATTGAATGACTATTGTATATCGATTCTCATATTTTTTCCCGAAAAAATTAGGGTTGATTCCCTTGTTTCGAATTTACTTATTATTTATTTACACCCTTACATCTTGAGTTTTTCATCTGAACTGAATATATTAAAACATGGCAGATCTTACTAGTTTCTTGATTATTTTCCTTCTTTGGTTATCGTGTGAGCAAAATAACATCTGTAGAATTGTCAATCACTATTATATTTTGACTACAGTTTACTTTAATACTGCACTATGTTGTCCGTACAGAAACTGGTACGTAATAAAAATATCTAAAATGAATTACTTGTCTGGAACTTCTCATATTTTTTTGGGTATTATTTTTTTGATATAATACCATGAGCTTGATATGTGAATTTCTCGCAATACTCTAACATCCTCTTGAATCAGCACTAATGAATATTCCGTGAGAAGGAAGCTGGTCAAGGTCAGGCGTTGCAAAAGACGCTCTTCTGGTGTTGGAACGAGGCCACGAGTCAAGTCCAGGTCAAGGTTCAATGCTAAACTTCTTCTGTCCTTTATTTATTTGAAAGAGTGCCGATGGTGTCAAAGGTATGAGTAATTTTCTAAATAAAGAAGATGAGTGCAAGCTCCCTTGTTTGATTTTCATTTTATCATTATTTTCCGCAAGGTAAAGGTAGTTTATCTATCAGTAGTTAGTTATCTGCTTGAGTTAATGACACTAAAATATAACTCCATGTCAGAGGGATAAGATCTTTTAAATTGGTTAAAAGGTAGAGAGCTTGTATCCATGATTTCCATATCTGCAACTCCATTCTGGATAGGAGAAAACCTGGAAGTGACTTAAAATTAAGGATGTATAAAGCAATGTACCTTCAAACTTAGCTCTACAGTAGTTAAAGCTGGGTAACTCTAGATAAACATAAAAATAGAATAAGTACCGCTGAAATGAGATATCTTCAAAGAGTAGCTGGTAAAACAAGAGACGAGGCTGCATTAAGGAGAAGATTTAAACATCAATATATTGGGGCTGATACTCGAGAAAAGACAGTTTAAGTGGTATAGCAAGAAAAGACAGTCAGCAGAATGGGAGAATGTAGAGAACCCATAAGCTTAGAGCCCATAACCCTATGAGGCATGACCAACAGGTAAAAAACCTAAGAGAAGACCTCGACTGTGTTTGACGAAAACCTCATATCCAGGCTAGGGTGGTCACGAGGGAAAGAGATAAAGATGAGGGCACTCGCGAGAGACTGGGGTGCCTGATTACGATGTCTGGAAGTCTTAGGGATAAAGGAAAAGAAGAAAAGGTAGGGATGTTTATTATGTTGTTTCAAGTAAGTTAGTACAATCCTTAACTTTTTGGAGGAATTTTTCGTTATTGTCTAAGAGATAGGGATATAAGAAAGAGATCTTATAACGGAAATGAAATGGGCACATAAAAGATATAATGTAGTATTTTATTGAAGATAGATGTAGAATACTGAATACACGAAATAAAAATAAAACAAATCTAAAGGTGAATACAGTTGACGGCTTAACATGAGGTGTACACTCATGATTAAAAAATATTGGATGTTATGAGAAAAAGGAGAATATAGTTTTATGGCAACCTCTTAAGAGTGGAACCCACATGACTGACGAATCTGATGTTTACGTATTTAAAAGAAAGGAAGACCAAAACTACTTGGTTCGAAAATTGGCGTATTTGAGAGGGGGAGCATGGGGGCCATGGCCACCCCCTACAGTTCTCATTAGTTGATATTGACCTCAATTTTAGTTGGTATTCAACAAGAAATAAACACTTTTTTCACACCAAAATTATTCAGTATCGAATGTTTTCTCAATGCATCCAAAATCGGCGATTCTGAACCCTTTTAGGTTTTTCATTCACATATAGATAGCTACTGCTTTGATCAAGGAGCTTATTTTATCCATGTTATTATTTTCTGGCCTCTGTTGTCTTAAATTAAAAATTTATATTTTATGTATCTTCATTCATATATGAATCATATACATTGATAACAAATTCACATTGACCTATGCCCCTCTGAAAATTCTCCTAGATCCGCCAGTGGGTTCGAAGAGGAAGGAAAAGATTTACATGAGATGGTGATTACCAACGGGGAAGTTCTGGAATGCAACCGTCTCATTATGAAATTGGATACTAGCGTACGTTTTAAAGAAAAACAAAAGCTGCGATGAGAAAAGAAATGGACAGAAGAAAGAAGGGAGCAGCACTGGCGATTTCAGAAGTACTGAGCAAATATCAAGAAGAAAAAAGGGGATTGAAATTTCGCGGTTCTTAGTAGGCCAATACGAAAAAAAAAATACTAAAATTTACATGAATACCGTAAAGGGAAAACTGCGCTTAGGATTGTTATTTTTAATCCTTAGTGACTAGTAAATCTTCCTTGGGTAGAATTAATTTGTATCCAGAGCAAGCTAATGGACTTAGATTAAAATACAGACAGAGATTAAAGACAAAATCCGAAGGGTAGGCCCCAGGTGTAGACTTGCCACCATTTACATAGCGTACATATTTACATTTGCGTAGGCTACATATTTAGGAGGAACGGTGACCGAATACCCTCGGGAGCCGTAGGAGAGGGGATTACACTCCCGCCGCTTCTACTAATTGTGGGATAAGCCTCTTCCTAATCCAGCATTAACTCTGCTCTGTCTGTTTGTCTCGCGGATCCTTCTGATCGTTCTCTCAGGGGAGTCAGACATGTAGAGGAATTTTCAAGGCATCTCTTCCTAATAACTTCTTAAATAATAAAAACAGCATGACAATTTTGATTTATTTATAAAGGTTCTTTTTTTAACACTGAAGAACTCCCGACTTGAGATTTTCTCTAACGTCATCAAACATTTTGCCAGCAGCACAGAGGAAAATAATTAAAAGGAGAAATCTCTACGGTACTTGTCTATTTTGACGCCCATTGACCTCAGCGCGCGCGCTCCTCTGGCACTTACCTCAACTATTTGGACCCTTGAGGTAAGTGCCAGAGGAGCGCGCGCGCTTTCTCAATATCATAGAACAGATTTTTAGGAAATGAAATAGGAGATGATATCTAACTAAAATATGATTTATTTGTTAATTGTTTTTATTTGTATATATTTTTCTTTTAAAGAGAAACGATTTGCCTGGGCATTCATTAAAAACAGCAATATCTCAGGAGCTTTAACTATGAAACACTCTTCTGTTTATCTACATATTCCTCCAAATATCCACTGCTGAGGTAAAATCCGGGTTATGCTGCCTACAATTTAATTTCAAATAGGCATTGCCTTTCATTATGATAGAACAGATTGTTAGGAAATGAAATAAATAAGAAGATAAAATAAAACATTTATTATAAACAATATTGATTAAAAATAACAATATCTTTCAATATAACATCAAACAACATAACATATAATAGTTTCATATATATCATAAACTATGATATGTCCATTTCTGGAAGACATTTTCCGCGGAATGAAGTTCCGCTCCTGAAGAAATAGGAGAGCTGACTTTTTATCACTCATCGCGCGAAAAATCTTCATTAAATTTCAACTCATATTCTCTAATTAATATGAAAACAAATCGATATTCACTTGGCACAAACAATAACAAAGGACTAAGAAAGGTTACGGTAACAGTAGCAGGTAGTTAAGGAAAGTGACACTTGGGGCGCGGGGTCAATGGGCGTCAAAATAGACAAGTACCCATTTTTTAATTCGCTTTATTATCAATTTAGTCGAATTAAATTAACACGAATATGAGCCAATGGCCCCTGATTCAAGAGGATGTAGTGATGCTGTGAGAAATTTATAATTTAGGCACCTGGTATGATTAAAAAGAAAAAAAAGTAATATCCAAAAAACAAAACATGAGAAATTCCAGACAAGTGATTTATTTTAGATGTTTTTATGACGTAGCTGCAACAAAACATAGTAGTGCTTGGCTGAAAAATTATACAGATTTTATGTCTACAGCCCCACTGAATAAGTGATTAAGTCAAACTTTGTCCAGAACTAGTTAACTGTATTGAGAGTGGCAGAATGGTGTCGTACTTTAATTTTTGACTAGAAATGAAGTTGAAATATAAGCAATAAGTCCTTGTCTAGCTAATACGTGACTTAGCTCCTTATTCACTACGTAAATAACACGATTCCGCTTCTCTAAACACAGACAAATCAGTTTAGAGAAAATCTGACTTAACCACTTATTGACTGGAGCTGTAGATTTTACCCAAACTTTAATCAACGAAGGATAAAATTATATTAAAACAGAAGGTCTAGTACGATTTAATATGTACTGCTCCGATGAAAAATTCATGTTTTATAGGCATAAAACATCATAAATGAATTTGAATCAAGGGGGCCAACCTTTAAAATTTGAAAAAAAAAGTTGAAAATCTTCAGACTTTTTTACTGATCAAACATAAGTCATTATAGATAGTTTTCACTCCTTTTAAATTTATTTCAGTTCCGAGTGGTAGGTACTAGCACTGATTACTGGGCACTGAGTTGCCATGAAAAAATCCTGGTTCAAATCCCGCTGTCGGCAAGACTTTTATTTAGTCTGTTTGCAGCCAGAGACGGATTTAGGGCCCTCTTTGGGCTCACCCAGCCACTATAAAGTGGGTACCCAAAATAAGGGGCGCAAAAATCTGGCTCCACCTGACTACCATGTACTGAATCCCACGCCAGATCACAGGCGTTCTTTTAAACAGTTCCAGATCAGAAACGTTCTACAAAAAGAAAGAAAACAAATTCTACCAAATTCGTATGAATGAGCAATTATTGCTCGACAAAAATCAAAGCGAAGGAATAAACTATTTCTTCGAGTAATTTGGCAATAGGTAACTTTTGACAAAACATAATGTCAGAAATCATCATGAATGTTAGAGCATACCATTTCAAAGAACAGAGAAAATAAGAACAAAAGAGAAAGGCGAGAAAAATGTTAAAAACTCCAAGGAGGGATTAAAGTTCAGTGACGATAGAGGAGAAGACTTCTTTGTTGCCCCGACCTCGCCCGCCCCTAATGACATACTGCCTAACTATTTGCATTTCAAATTTAATTTTTTTGAATAAAAAATCAGACGGAACCTCCTCCTCAAGTGCCCATTGTGCCAATTTAATCTTTTTCTTCAAAGAAGATACTGTGTTTTGTTCAATTAGGCCATCCGCATTCGAAAGATAAACTTTGAAAGTGAAATTTTCAATTTGCACATTCCTCTTTCATTTCGAATTTGTTCGTCGGGTTTAAAAAATCGATCTTCGGATTTATTAAGGAAATAATAAAAGAGAAATGTATTTTCTGAAACCATGCCATAAATGAGAGTCCCTAAAATAGATTAACAAATTAATCGCCACAACCAGAACGTACGAGAAGGGTACGATTAGAGCTGACTAATAAAAACTGCAAGTTATAGTCAATAATAATTATAAATACCTACTACTAATGCCATTTCAGCACTATTTTTATTGTCTAAATGCAGACTTATTGATCAATACAGGTACTTGTGATTTAGCAGACCGCCATAGACTGTTATCCGTTATTGTTCATAACCTGGACACTGATAATTCTGATACTGATAATACATGCCTTATTATGTATACTGATCAAAGCTGATATATACAAGATGTAATGATAATGCTAAACCCCTCCATCCACCTTCATATTGTCCTGGAAATGTTTTACCTACACTTTTGAAAACATCTCCATTTCATCTTCTGGTGATCTTTCTCACATAATTTGATCATTGGAATTATTCTGAACTCCTGGAAGTATTTCACAGCTTCTTATTCCGAAGGAGGGTTTTCATAAAGTGTTATATTATTCATTTCAAGCAAACAATAACTATTTTTTTAGATTAATTTATTTAATATTTGCAACTGTAATAATATTACACAAGTAAATTTGTTAATATGAACAAATGAAAAAAAAAAACACTTGTGTAGAAACTACACATCGGTAGCACTCCAATAAAGTTCTATAGTAGAAGGTCTCGAGGCCATCTTCTTTTCAGACGCCTCGGAGGGTTATCAGGAATAATATGGGAAGCAAGTTGAGAGAATAGCGCATTCAAGTGTGTATGGAGCTTGTCATCGAAGGATAGGTATCTAGTTTGGGTCAAATCAGCAACATATGGGATATTAAGATCATGATGGATGAGTTTGTTTGTAACATAATAAGGAGCATTGAGGATTTTACGAAGGATTTTGGATTGTAAGGATTGAATACTAGATGAATTGGATTGTTCAGTAGAGCCCAAAAGCTCAACTCCGTATGTCCAAATAGGTCTGATGACTGTTATGTAAATGAGTCTTTTATAATTAATTGGGAGCTTAGAGCGTTTGTCCAGTAAATGTTGAAGTAGGCGAAAACGTCGAGCAGTTTAACCCCCGCACGTGAAGTAACTCAATTATATCAGATACACTTGGCTCCTAAACGAACAACAGAGAAAAAATGATCCGAAATGAGCAGTTTATTTATTTGAAAAAATCGGTTGAAGGATCTCCACTATATTTTAAGTTACATTTCTGATCATCCTCCAAACTTTTTCAACCTAAAAGGGTCATTATTATATCGAGAATAATAATGAGATTTTGACACTCTACTCCTCTGTCCTTTACACTACGTTATAATATCTATGGTAGAAGGAACGCGGCAGAATATCGACAATATTCCAATTTAGTCTTTAGTAATCCTCTTTAGCTCCAATCCCTCCTGAGCTAGTCCTAACAGACCGTCTCAGTTGAGGATAACGGTTGAGAATCTGGATAGCGCAACAAACAGTCCATATTCTCCTAGGCTCAATGTGGGTCTCAGGGTTTAAATATTTAGTTTAAAAAATTACTATGTATCCAAAATATCTTTATATAATCGACCTAATATTATGACTGTAATTTTTTTAATTTACAAAACATGAGCGATCCCTAGGTAAATATATAACGAGCAGACACAAGTCATGCGCAATGGCATGTATTTCATAGTTCTATGGAATAACTGAAAATGAAAGTGAATAAATACGCTCTAACTTTTAAGTCAAGGGGTTAATGAATGAATAGAAAGAGGGTATTTATTGAAACACTTAAACATAAAATAAAAGTGTTTTTCAGTTTCTTAACAATATAAATATTTAAAATAAATGTCAGTGTACAAGATCACGCCTTTCCGACTTTTCCACTCCTCACAGAACCAAATCATTCGAACCAATTCCTTTCTGGCCTGTTCCACCATATATTGGAACTCCCAGCCATACAGCATCCGACATGCTTCTTCCCAATTGAAATTTAAACCATTATGCTTTTCCAACATCTCTTTAACTCCCAAACATTACTAAGTTGTAATTATTGGCTCAGGTGCATCACAAGTAACTAATGATTTACTGACAATTTTCTTCACTGATGTATATTGTTTTTTATATATTTATGTGTCTTTATTATTTTATTTTTTGCTTGATATTAGGTATTATATGTTTTTATTTGTATGTTGTTTTCTTGTGGTTTGGTGAATAAAAAACGTATTAGTGCAACCACTGTATATTTATTGAAATCAACGCGATCAAAATCTATCGTTGTCTCAATGTTTGGAAATACTATCTTTAATAGATACTATTTTTTTTTTAACAAGATAGTAGTTATAAATGGCGGGTTGAGTAAGAGTAACGACCTTGACCTTTGACCTTGTCTGGAGCCCTGCCGTAGGAGGTTCTGGTGTGACCTTGAGTTCATTGACCGTCCTTGTCAGGGCGAGGGGGGTGTTATGTACAGGCGAGGGGGGTGACCTTGTGACGTGATGGTAGGTGTGTCTTGACCTTGATAGGTTCAATTACATCAAATTGGACGATGTGGCAATGTTGTAAATGAGATGTGGCAACAGCGCATCTCCGCGCCTGAGATAGGTCGTTGACTCATGAGTTGTTTTTTATTAGGTTTTTTTTTTTTTTTGTTAACCGGTTCTGACTCAGCTGTTTCATTCAGTTTTAGGTCAATGCCCATGTCCATTGATAAGTTGTTAATTTAAATGTATTATTACAAGCTCAGTTGTTGATTCATAAGTTGTTTTTTAGTAGGATTTTTTTTTATATCCCCTTCCATATCTTCCACACGTTTCCCTTTTTCTCTCCAGTTTATCATGGGACAGGTAATGAGTAAGGAACGTAGGGGCGAGAACTTGAGGTATGAAAAAGACCGTCTGTCGACATTTGTTGGCTGGGCGTCACCAGTGAGCGCTGTGAAGCTAGCGGCTGCAGGATTTTATTACTTGAAGACCTCTGACCTGACAAGGTGTGCATTTTGCGGAATAATTTTACATAAATGGGAATACTATGACGATCCATTAGAAGATCACAGGAAATGGTCTGAAAAGTGTCCATTTATCGAGTACTCGGATCGGTTGGAGAGCTTGCCCATGAAAACAGCTGTAGATGATGAGGTTGATTGTGAATAAGAAAATAAGGAAAAAAGATATGGGTGTTGTTAATCCATCTGTGAGACTGGAATTATTTCTTCATCACCTTGAAGAATTGAAAAACCACATTGCATTGTATGAAATAAAAAGAAATGAGGTGAATGAACTGATAAAAAATCTAAAAAAACTTCGTCTTTCTCCTCCATTACTCTGTTCTCAGTATCGACGTTGAAACCCTGTGAGATGGTTGGACGATTGGAACTGCTGACCGATTACCTCATCACTAGTACTAAACTAGTCCGAGTCGGTCTTTGCGATTTTGTGCCCACTATCGCCGTCATCGACAAGAAAAGTACAGTGTTTATGGATGTAGAAGAATGGAAATTCGTTGTCGACCAGGTTCCAAGGATGATGTCACTTTTACAAAGCAGATCCAAGAAAGTAGAGGTCGAAGACCGAGTAAGATGTAAAAATGTGTATTGTTCATTTTCCAAGAGGGGAAGGAACAGAGTCATGAAAATAGAACAGGTTGTTATTTGTTTAGGAATGTTTAACCAGAGTTCACCGACCTTTCAGCTCGATTCACCTTCTACATGTTTTAACAGAAACGATACAGTGAAGCTATGTAAAAGTATTGAGAAAATCAACGATTCAATCAGTTTGATAAGCAAGATGGTGGAACTCTACAAGAAACATGAAGAAGGTCAGCAGACTGAAGCAGTGGAATCTAGTTCAATGGACTTTAATATTAATACCAACACTCTTTTTTATAATTTAAATGAGCTCAAGAAATATGTAATAATACCCACTTAAGTTGTAATTTTTACTCAATAAATAATTTTTACTTATATGCATTTGTTTTTATTTACTACCCTAGGTAAGAAGGTGAATAAAGGTAAATAAAAAAAAAATAAAATTTTTTTAATTTACATGGTTTATTTGAAGTAAAACACGGAATAAAGTACAGATATAATAATGATACAATTAATAATTTATATATTCATTGAGGTAGGAGAGTCTTCGTTTCTGGACAAATTCCTCGTCTTCTTGCCATTCCTCAGGTAAGTTGTCCCAGATGTAGTCTAAGGTGTAGTCATAAAGGTACAAAAGTAATGATCGAGGTAAAACTCTCAATTCTTCAGTAGTTAAAGTTTCGATACCTTCCTCTCCCAAACGCCGTATAACCGTCTCCATTCTATCCATCATACTGATACATCATTCCTAGGAGCTATTTATAAATACTCCTCCTCTTCAGCCCACAAACACTGGGGACTGTTTGCTTATGATACATGAGAGGGTTGACTAATGAGCTGCTGTCAAATATCAGTCCACAGTATACACATCTAACTCTATCCTTGACCCCTCGAATAAATCCGGCATATGAGAGCAGATGATGAGGCGATGATCCAATGTTGTGGAATGTTTTTCTTCTTATTTCTTCTTTTTTTAAATTTACAGCTTCAGAATTTTTTCCGACCCAAGCAGCCAAACGATGAGCTTGATTTAAAGAACAAACAAAGAATGTGTTTAAATGAAAATGGCAAGTCATCTGATCATTATGTAACTGTTTCAAGTTTGGACAGCCGAAATCATGAAGGTCGTAGACTGGCTTATTAATGAGTTCTTCTATAAACTTGCACTTTTCCATTCCCTTTCCCCATATTATATCATAGTCTTCTGTAACGTATGCTAAAAAATACTTTATATCTTCATATTTTACATCACCATAGTCCCATTCCAATCCGTGAATATGCTTTTTTACCCAAAGATTCGTCTTTGACTGACTCACTCCTTCTTCATCCTCTGGAGGTTTAGAAAACCAATGCCATGATGAACCATGACTGACCGAAACAATACTCAGTTCCTTAACAATTAAAGAGTTAGAAGCCGTGCGATAGCCCTGAAAATCAATGACCACTGAACGCATCTTCTTAAGATTTAGACAAGGTCCTACGGTGAAGTGGCACTAGTGTGTCTACGACTATATATATATGTGTGTGAGCAGCTGCAGCATTAATACATTTTACGGACCAATCCGGTTCCCGCTTCGTATTCTACAATGTTGTCATGAATAATGAGACAGAATGCCTTAGTATTAACCGGGAAATTTTCACTCGCCTCTAGTTGCACGCGAATATCAATGGTCGTACTTTTTATTGCTTCAGACTGTTTAGAACAATCTATAACGACTATAGGCGCGAGGGTCTCAAATTCGGAACGTGATAGCAAAGGTTGAGAATATCGATTACCATAATAACTCGTTTGAAACTCGTTATACATTTTGTAGAGGAGAGCCACTTTTCCTTGTGCGAAATCTAAATTCAAATCGTCATAAGGATATTGTTCGCTATTCAGATAGAGTTTCAAATTTTTCAATTTACAGGTATCAAACTGACTGCTGTCTTTGCTAGCGTTTCTGTTTCGATCAGTCTGAAATGCGATTATAACATATCGAGGCTTTTCTAAATTTGCCGATGTTTTGACTGTCCAATTTTCTTGCTGCGTCGCAGGCAAACTAGGGTATTCGTAAAGATCCCATGATCTGAACGGAATAGAAATGACCTTGTTTTTCTCAACCATTTTCAACAACCTCAGCCGTTCTTGATCTGAAACACGAACATGAGGCATCCTCCAAACTACTTTATCTAATTTTATTTCTACATCATCATTACCCTTTACGCAGTTCAAGTCTGTACTCGATCGGATTAAAACGAGTTCTTGTTTAAGATTAATTAAAATTTTTCGATAGTCCTCACATATTCCCAAGAGAATATCCAGTGGCAAGCAAGCACTGAAAAAGCCGTTTTTATCTATTGAAAGAGTTTTATCGGCACCTGGAATTATCCATCCCGCATTTTCTAGTCCTTTTACTTGATTAGCTGAAAACGATACATGGCCTTTAAGCGATGTAGTTATTCCAGGATTTCTCACTCAATCGACTTCAATGCCATTCAATTCGTATCTGATCTCATCAAACAAAAACGCAAATGCGTTATTAGTCAATTTAAAAGTAGTTCCCAGAGTACCGTTTTTTTTTAAAATTCGACCTTCCAAATAAACAAAACTTAATGAAGGGAATGTGTAGACATCTTGTTGATGAACAGGTATTCTGATTTCATCGGACTTGTTAAAGGTGTTCCCCGCATACGGCTGATGTGAATGATATTGAAATTGTGTAAGGGAATCATCAAATTTCACGTCTGATGCGATGTTTAGTATATTATTCATGTTTTTTTAATCGAAAACCACACTGTTTTAAAAATTTAGCGTTTGCAGGTGTTAACGGTCTCGATGATTTAGGTTTACTAAATCTCAATGGGGTTTGACGTCTCCTTTTATAAGCAGCTAGATTTCGGTCCCGTCTCTCTGTGGTAAAATCAATCCCCATTTTTCTTTAAATGTAATCTTATAGTAATTGTTTCTCCTCTAAAATCAATAAGCTTACCGTTCTGATCTACTAAACGAACAGTAATATTGTCAACAGTCCTCACGTTAGTAGGAAAGTAAATGACAGGATTTGGGGTTTCTATTATCTTATATCCTAGTTCCACTGCTGGAAAGAACTGGTGAATACTATGATCAGGATTTCCATTCGCATAAGATCCCGAGGCGATGTTACAATGAACTGAAATAGTATTAACACTAAGAATTTTCACAATGTAGTCTGATTCAGTATACCGTTGTGTCGGGTTAATGACGTGATTGGGACGGGTAAAACCCAGTAGGGGACCGATGGAATGTGGCTTATCGGGAAAATTGAAATAGATTGGTTTAGTTGTTCTAAGTTCTGACTTTAAAGTACTCTGATTTCCTCTCAGTATTAACCCTGCAGCAGGATCAAGGTGGTTAATTTCTTCACGAAGAAAAGAATCTAGAGAATCAATATCATATGATCCTTCTGGTATCTGGATTGTCAGATTTCCAAAATAAAACTTATCGTTAACATCTTTCATAACATTAGGAATAGTATTATACGTATCGAAAGATAATAAACCGATGGTATAATTTGACTCTAATTCTAGCGGTGGTAAAAAGTTTGCATGAAGAATGCTAGAATTGCCTGTAAACGTTACTGTATAGCTCATGATTATTGAATGATCAAAATTTACGAGAAACCTCGGCTAAATACTTTAAGCAGAGATGACCACATATCGGAGTATTCCACTTTTGATAGCGTCGTCTATTGTAAGTTATTTTTAAATCTTTAAAATAGTCGAGTAGTTGCGGCGGTGGTTTCAAATTTCCAAACGAATCAAAGTATTGCACAACATTATCTTTTTTTACATAACAGACCCAATGAGAACCAGGTTCCGAACTTGTATTTAAATTTACAATAGCTGACTCGTGTTTTTTTGGATATTTAGGAAGATTACACAGGCCAACAAAAAAAACCTTTTTGAAAACTTTTTTAAATTTTAATAGCTGATCTTGATAGATTTTTATGTGCTGAATCCAAATCTGCTCGTAGTTTTTATGTATCACCCTTAGTTTCCAAGCAAAATGTATTTTATTATATAGTCTAATACCCATTTACAGTATATAGGGAAATCAATGAAACACTGTAGAATCGTAAAAATGGTTTGTATTTACAGTAAAATACTTGGAATAGTAATTTTATGTGATGATACAAGGTTCACTTGTCAACTGGAATTGGTTTATATTTTCTTTCCCTTTTTTCCTTGAAGCTTCTTGTGTAGCTTTTCCTGCGATGAATAGCTTGCTGAACTTCCCGGTGAAGTGACCAACAGTAATCCCCCATCATGTTGGTATTCCAGCGGCCCTGGTAACGTTTTTCCATCACTTTAACGTCCTGGTGAAAACGCTCACCTTGCTCCTCACTAACATCTCCTAAATTTTCCGGGAAGTAATCGAGGTGGCTGCTCAAAAAGTGAACTTTCAGGCTCATCAAACATCCTAACTGTTCAAATTTTTTTAACATGTTAGCAACAATAGCCTTATATTCTGGGTCTTTTTCATTTCCCAAAAACTTGGTGACAACTTGCTTGAATGAAACCCATGCTTCCTTTTCATTTGAGGTCATTGTGGATTCAAAGTTAACGTCAAACATCATTTTTCTAATATCAGGCCCGGTAAAGACGCCTTCTTTCAGTTTAGCTTCTGAAAGGTGTGGAAACTTCTGACAGAGATATTTGAAACAAAGCCCATCTTTAGGCAAAGCCTTTACAAACTGTTTCATGAGACCTAACTTAATATGTAGTGGTGGTAGGAGCACGTTTTTTGGATCTACAAGGTTTTTGCGTAAAATGTTCTTCTCGCCAGGCTTTAAAGACTCCCTAGCAGGCCAGTTCTTTCTGCACCAATGTTGATTCCGAGCTCTACTGTCCCATTCACACAAGAAACATGGAAATTTGGTAAAACCCCCTTGCTGACCAAGGAGCATGCACGTAACTTTCAAATCACCACATATCATCCAACCGTGTGCAGAATAACCTATTTTATTTAACACTATTTCTAGATTTTCGTAACTCTCTTTCATATATGTACAGAATGACCGACAGGTACAGAGGCATACATGTTACCGTTGTGTGCTAAAACTGCCTTCAAACTATTTTTGGATGAATCAATAAACAACCTCCAATCTTCTGTTTTGTATTCAATTCCAAACTCATTCATTAAACCATGAATGTCTGAGCAGTACACCAAATCACCCTCTTGTTCAAAATACTTCGAAAATTGTTGTTCTCTCTTCCTATACACATGAATGCTGGTTCCAGCCGCCAGCAAGTTCTTTTCTTTTAGCCTAGAGCCAAGCAGTTCAGCTTTTTCTTTTGTTAAGCCCAGATCCCTAACTAAGTCATTAAGCTCGACCTGAGTGAACAATTTAGGCTCTACATTTTCTGTAACACATTGGAATTCTTCATCGTGTTCATCTAACTCCGACTGTACATCAGAAAATACTTCTGTTTCAATACAATTTAAGTCCTCTGGTGGTTCCGGGATTGGCAAATCTACACCGTGCCCTACTGGTCGGATGGCGGACGGAAGGTTAGGGTAGCTTATTACCTTCTTGTTCTTAGAGTTATGACCAGTAATATCTACACTGCAAAAGTAACAGTCATCGGAATGATTTTTTGGTTCCCTCCATATCATGGGAACAGCAAATTTAAAGTGTTTTTTCTCTTTTTTTGACCATTTCCTGAGGTCTTCAACACATACATAACATACCTTATGCGGTGCCCAAGGTTTATCCTGGTCTCCAAGTTTGGTTCCAAAGTATGCTAGATAAACCTTTTTCACAAAGTCTGTAATGTTTCTTTGGTGCTTTTTAATAACAAACTCACCACAAATATAACAAAAACTGTCAGCAGAGTTTTTACAGCCGCGATGAGACATTGCACTGAGCACATGTACAGGAAACGTAAAAGTGAGGTTATGTTGAAAATAAACAAAACATCAGCTGTTTAGCATGTGTTTCAGCAGTGCTGCCAACATCATCTTTGTTCATTAGACCTATTTTTTCATGTTATCTTAACTATGAAAAAGCTGTTAAATTCTAAAAATATTTCTTTATTTCATGAATTTAACTATAAAATGTGAATAAATGGTGGGTGATACAACTTTTTAAGCATCATATTTGGATTCAGCAACCTAAACAACATAAGAATAAGGTATTTTCATTAAAAAAGTTTTTTCATCGTTGGCCTGTGTTATCAATCATAAATACTCCACGAAAATTTGGAACATTTAAAACTCTTGCAAAATGATTTAATTCAGGGTGACCTTGTGACGTGATGGTAGGTGTGTCTTGACCTTGATGGGTTCAATTACATCAAATTGGACGATGTGGCAACGTTGTAAATGAGATGTGGCAACAGCGCATCTTCGCGCCTGAGATAGGTCGTTGACTCATGAGTTGTTTTTTATTAGGTTTTTGATTGTTTAATGGCTTCTAGTGGTTGAAGCACAGGTGTAAAAAATGCTTGACGACCTTTTTCAACGTCCTGGAGACTACTCTTTAATGCTCGAAATTTGTTTTTTAAAATCTCACTTGTTTTTATTATTTCACGAGTGACTTTCGGGTCCATGATTGTTAATGATAATTACTGCCAGGATCGCTCTTTATATATATCTACAATGTATGTATCAATTCCTTTTCTAAACCGTCCATTGTTCAGGTCTTTAGTCTTATCAATAACGAGATAACCAAATGGTTCTTTCCAACATAACGAGCAAATGTCTTTAAAAAGAGTAAAACTTAAATCCGGTGTACTTACGTGTTCTTCATAAATATGTTTTAAATTTAATTCATCTTGAGAAAATACTATTAAAAAAATAAAGTTACATCTGATGAGGTGTCTTGGGATACAAACGTAACTTTGTGTTAAATAAAAGCAATCGAGGTTCATGTGACGACCATAACTGAAGTACCGTTTAATTATATCCTGATCTTCCATTGCGACATCATCAAATATGCAGACCGAATTGGATTTGATTTCTTTAGGCAGTTCCTTTGCATCTTCAAAGAAGTATAACCCTATTTCAGGAACTAGATTTACAACACTTTTTAAATACTGATATTTAGACTGATGTAAAGTTTTTCCGAAAAGATATACATTTTTAAATTTTAAACCGTTAGAATTTAATAAGAGTCCAATCATAATATTGGTCTTTCCACATCCGCTCGGCCCACATATCAACGCTCGGATAGTGTTTGGTAATAATGCACTATGTCTCTCCGCCGATTCGCCTTTAACTGGGGTAAAGTTGGTAGTAGAGAAACATTGTTCTTGTTTAACTATTTTCATTCTGAATGCAAACAACATTCTTTTTCCATCCTATATATACCACAGTTTTTCATTTTCTAAGAACAGTATGATGCGCAAGCTTCACAAAGGAAGAGGCCTCGTGAACAGTCTTATAAATAAGTTACCGTTTGAATTACACCTGCCAGGATACCAGTATTGTCGTCCCGGTACAAAACTTGAAAAACGACTAATTAGAGGAGATAGTTGAATAAACGCGCTTGATAGAGCTTGTAAAGAACACGATATAGCTTATAGCATAAATAAGGATATAAATAGTCGTAAACAAGCGGACAAGATTCTAGCTGATAATGCTTGGAAACGAGTAAAATCTCAAGATTCGTCATGGGGAGAAAAAGCTGCAGCTTGGTTAGTTACAAATGCCATGAAAGCAAAAGGAAAAATTGGTTCGGGTTTAAAAAAGAAAAAGAAGATTAGTTTCATTGATTTGGTTAAATCGTCAAAAGTAGATGACGTATCATCTATTATGAGAGCATCAAAAGTGGCATATAAAAAGGCTAAAATGAATCTACGCGGCAAGGGGAAACCCACACCGCCCAGAGTTCTCCCCCTGCCAAAGGAAGGAGGTTTTCTTCAATTTCTTGTACCGCTAATGGCAGGACTTTCCGCTGTGGGATCATTGGCAGGAGGAGCAGCGAGTGTTGCCAAGGCGATCAATGAGGCTAAAAAAGCCAAGCTAAAATTAGATGAGCAAAAGAGACATAATTTGACTATGGAAGGTCAGAAAGTTGGAAACGGACTTTATTTGAAACCGTATAAGAATGGTTACGGTCTGTTTATAAGTCAACAAAAAAAATCTACAAAAATGTGACTACCAAATAAACCATTGAGCGATATTGAATTAAATCATTTTGCAAAAGTTTTAAATGTTCCAAATTTTCGTGGAGTATTTATGATTGATAATCTTCCTAAATATCCAAAAAAACACGAGTCAGCTATTGTAAATTTAAATACAAGTTCGGAACCTGGTTCTCATTGGGTCTGTTATGTAAAAAAAGATAATGTTGTGCAATACTTTGATTCGTTTGGAAATTTGAAACCACCGCCGCAACTACTCGACTATTTTAAAGATTTAAAAATAACTTACAATAGACGACGCTATCAAAAGTGGAATACTCCGATATGTGGTCATCTCTGCTTAAAGTATTTAGCCGAGGTTTCTCGTAAATTTTGATCATTCAATAATCATGAGCTATACAGTAACGTTTACAGGCAATTCTAGCATTCTTCATGCAAACTTTTTACCACCGCTAGAATTAGAGTCAAATTATACCATCGGTTTATTATCTTTCGATACGTATAATACTATTCCTAATGTTATGAAAGATGTTAACGATAAGTTTTATTTTGGAAATCTGACAATCCAGATACCAGAAGGATCATATGATATTGATTCTCTAGATTCTTTTCTTCGTGAAGAAATTAACCACCTTGATCCTGCTGCAGGGTTAATACTGAGAGGAAATCAGAGTACTTTAAAGTCAGAACTTAGAACAACTAAACCAATCTATTTCAATTTTCCCGATAAGCCACATTCCATCGGTCCCCTACTGGGTTTTACCCGTCCCAATCACGTCATTAACCCGACACAACGGTATACTGAATCAGACGACATTGTGAAAATTCTTAGTGTTAATACTGTTACGGGCGTACAAAGGAAGGCGGAAGCGGGGGATTAGCGGTTTAACTCCGTCAGCGGGAGACGTTTAAATAGGATTAGGACGGTTCTAGATCGTCTCCTTGTGTCGGCAAAGGATTAAGAATATTCCAGAATTATCTGGTCCCTTCGAGTTCTAGAATGTTCGGCCTTGCCTCTTATAAAAAGACTTCCTTCACCTCGAGTCAGTCAGTCTTAGCCTGAGAGAAGACCAGTGAAGACCTGTGATAATTGAGTGTCAGTGTGATAAACTAGTCAGTGTTGAACCGGCCCGTGTAATAAGTGTATCAGTGAACTGTGACAGTCTCGCGAGTGTGATAAACTGTTTCTGTTTGTTACTGTGTGTCAGTTTGTGATACTTGAAGAATCTTACGGTCGGTGGACTAGTGAACTGTAAGTGTTAATTATTAGTTGTAGTGTAATATATTCATAGAAACTATTGTAACTAGTTAAGCTATCTAGAATTAGTAATAACTTATATTATTGTAATAATTAAATAGGAGTTAGGCCTAGATTATAATATTTAGAATATTGTTATTATAAATTCATATTAGTTCAATAATTTAATTGTTAATAGTCTAGTTGTATCCTATTTATCATTTTGTTAATAAATATTAGTATCTTTGATTAAGGAATTGTTTAATTCATTTTTAATACCCAGTAGCCCGTAACAATACTATTTCGGTTCATTGTAACATCGCCTCGGGATCTTATGCGAATGGAAATCCTGATCATAGTATTCACCAGTTCTTTCCAGCAGTGGAACTAGGATATAAGATAATAGAAACCCCAAATCCTGTCATTTACTTTCCTACTAACGTGAGGACTGTTGACAATATTACTGTTCGTTTAGTAGATCAGAACGGTAAGCTTATTGATTTTAGAGGAGAAACAATTACTATAAGATTACATTTAAAGAAAAATGGGGATTGATTTTACCACAGAGAGACGGGACCGAAATCTAGCTGCTTATAAAAGGAGACGTCAAACCCCATTGAGATTTAGTAAACCTAAATCATCGAGACCGTTAACACCTGCAAACGCCATATTTTTAAAACAGTGTGGTTTTCGATTAAAAAAACATGAATAATATACTAAACATCGCATCAGACGTGAAATTTGATGATTCCCTTACACAATTTCAATATCATTCACATCAGCCGTATGCGGGGAACACCTTTAACAAGTCCGATGAAATCAGAATACCTGTTCATCAACAAGATGTCTACACATTCTCTTCATTAAGTTTTGTTTATTTGGAAGGTCGAATTTTAAAAAAAAACGGTACTCTGGGAACTACTTCTAAATTGACTAATAACGCATTTGCGTTTTTGTTTGATGAGATCAGATACGAATTGAATGGCATTGAAGTCGATTGAGTGAGAAATCCTGGAATAACTACATCGCTTAAAGGCCATGTATCGTTTTCAGCTAATCAAGTAAAAGGACTAGAAAATGCGGGATGGATAATTCCAGGTGCCGATAAAACTCTTTCAATAGATAAAAACGGCTTTTTCAGTGCTTGCTTGCCACTGGATATTCTCTTGGGAATATGTGAGGACTATCGAAAAATTTTAATTAATCTTAAACAAGAACTCGTTTTAATCCGATCGAGTACAGACTTGAACTGCGTAAAGGGTAATGATGATGTAGAAATAAAATTAGATAAAGTAGTTTGGAGGATGCCTCATGTTCGTGTTTCAGATCAAGAACGGCTGAGGTTGTTGAAAATGGTTGAGAAAAACAAGGTCATTTCTATTCCGTTCAGATCATGGGATCTTTACGAATACCCTAGTTTGCCTGCGACGCAGCAAGAAAATTGGACAGTCAAAACATCGGCAAATTTAGAAAAGCCTCGATATGTTATAATCGCATTCCAGACTGATCGAAACAGAAACGCTAGCAAAGACAGCAGTCAGTTTGATACCTGTAAATTGAAAAATTTGAAACTCTATCTGAATAGCGAACAATATCCTTATGACGATTTGAATTTAGATTTCGCACAAGGAAAAGTGGCTCTCCTCTACAAAATGTATAACGAGTTTCAAACGAGTTATTATGGTAATCGATATTCTCAACCTTTGCTATCACGTTCCGAATTTGAGACCCTCGCGCCTATAGTCGTTATAGATTGTTCTAAACAGTCTGAAGCAATAAAAAGTACGACCATTGATATTCGCGTGCAACTAGAGGCGAGTGAAAATTTCCCGGTTAATACTAAGGCATTCTGTCTCATTATTCATGACAACATTGTAGAATACGAAGCGGGAACCGGATTGGTCCGTAAAATGTATTAATGCTGCAGCTGCTCACACACACATATATATAGTCGTAGACACACTAGTGCCACTTCACCGTAGGACCTTGTCTAAATCTTAAGAAGATGCGTTCAGTGGTCATTGATTTTCAGGGCTATCGCACGGCTTCTAACTCTTTAATTGTTAAGGAACTGAGTATTGTTTCGGTCAGTCATGGTTCATCATGGCATTGGTTTTCTAAACCTCCAGAGGATGAAGAAGGAGTGAGTCAGTCAAAGACGAATCTTTGGGTAAAAAAGCATATTCACGGATTGGAATGGGACTATGGTGATGTAAAATATGAAGATATAAAGTATTTTTTAGCATACGTTACAGAAGACTATGATATAATATGGGGAAAGGGAATGGAAAAGTGCAAGTTTATAGAAGAACTCATTAATAAGCCAGTCTACGACCTTCATGATTTCGGCTGTCCAAACTTGAAACAGTTACATAATGATCAGATGACTTGCCATTTTCATTTAAACACATTCTTTGTTTGTTCTTTAAATCAAGCTCATCGTTTGGCTGCTTGGGTCGGAAAAAATTCTGAAGCTGTAAATTTAAAAAAAGAAGAAATAAGAAGAAAAACATTCCACAACATTGGATCATCGCCTCATCATCTGCTCTCATATGCCGGATTTATTCGAGGGGTCAAGGATAGAGTTAGATGTGTATACTGTGGACTGATATTTGACAGCAGCTCATTAGTCAACCCTCTCAGGTATCATAAGCAAACAGTCCCCAGTGTTTGTGGGCTGAAGAGGAGGAGTATTTATAAATAGCTCCTAGGAATGATGTATCAGTATGATGGATAGAATGGAGACGGTTATATGGCGTTTGGGAGAGGAAGGTATCGAAACTTTAACTACTGAAGAATTGAGAGTTTTACCTCGATCATTACTTTTGTACCTTTATGACTACACCTTAGACTACATCTGGGACAACTTACCTGAGGAATGGCAAGAAGACGAGGAATTTGTCCAGAAACGAAGACTCTCCTACCTCAATGAATATATAAATTATTAATTGTATCATTATTATATCTGTACTTTATTCCGTGTTTTACTTCAAATAAACCATGTAAATTAAAAAAATTTTATTTTTTTTTTATTTACCTTTATTCACCTTCTTACCTAGGGTAGTAAATAAAAACAAATGCATATAAGTAAAAATTATTTATTGAGTAAAAATTACAACTTAAGTGGGTATTATTACATATTTCTTGAGCTCATTTAAATTATAAAAAAGAGTGTTGGTATTAATATTAAAGTCCATTGAACTAGATTCCACTGCTTCAGTCTGCTGACCTTCTTCATGTTTCTTGTAGAGTTCCACCATCTTGCTTATCAAACTGATTGAATCGTTGATTTTCTCAATACTTTTACATAGCTTCACTTTATCGTTTCTGTTAAAACATGTAGAAGGTGAATCGAGCTGAAAGGTCGGTGAACTCTGGTTAAACATTCCTAAACAAATAACAACCTGTTCTATTTTCATGACTCTGTTCCTTCCCCTCTTGGAAAATGAACAATACACATTTTTACATCTTACTCGGTCTTCGACCTCTACTTTCTTGGATCTGCTTTGTAAAAGTGACATCATCCTTGGAACCTGGTCGACAACGAATTTCCATTCTTCTACATCCATAAACACTGTACTTTTCTTGTCGATGACGGCGATAGTGGGCACAAAATCGCAAAGACCGACTCGGACTAGTTTAGTACTAGTGATGAGGTAATCGGTCAGCAGTTCCAATCGTCCAACCATCTCACAGGGTTTCAACGTCGATACTGAGAACAGAGTAATGGAGGAGAAAGACGAAGTTTTTTTAGATTTTTTATCAGTTCATTCACCTCATTTCTTTTTATTTCATACAATGCAATGTGGTTTTTCAATTCTTCAAGGTGATGAAGAAATAATTCCAGTCTCACAGATGGATTAACAACACCCATATCTTTTTTCCTTATTTTCTTATTCACAATCAACCTCATCATCTACAGCTGTTTTCATGGGCAAGCTCTCCAACCGATCCGAGTACTCGATAAATGGACACTTTTCAGACCATTTCCTGTGATCTTCTAATGGATCGTCATAGTATTCCCATTTATGTAAAATTATTCCGCAAAATGCACACCTTGTCAGGTCAGAGGTCTTCAAGTAATAAAATCCTGCAGCCGCTAGCTTCACAGCGCTCACTGGTGACGCCCAGCCAACAAATGTCGACAGACGGTCTTTTTCATACCTCAAGTTCTCGCCCCTACGTTCCTTACTCATTACCTGTCCCATGATAAACTGGAGAGAAAAAGGGAAACGTGTGGAAGATATGGAAGGGGATATAAAAAAAAATCCTAAAAAAAAAAACTTATGAATCAACAACTGAGCTTGTAATAATACATTTAAATTAACAACTTATCAATGGACATGGGCATTGACCTAAAACTGAATGAAACAGCTGAGTCAGAACCGGTTAAAAAAAAAAAAAACCTAATAAAAAACAACTCATGAGTCAACGACCTATCTCAGGCGCGGAGATGCGCTGTTGCCACATCTCATTTACAACGTTGCCACATCGTCCAATTTGATGTAATTGAACCCATCAAGGTCAAGACACACCTACCATCACGTCACAAGGTCACCCCCTCGCCTGTACATAACACCCCCCTCGCGCTGACAAGGACGGTCAATGAACTCAAGGTCACACCAGACCCTCCTACGGTAGGGCTCCAGACAAGGTCAAAGGTCAAGGTCGTTACTCTTACTCAACCCGCCATTTATAACTACTATCTTGTTAAAAAAAAAAATAGTATCTATTAAAGATAGTATTTCCAAACATTGAGACAACGATAGATTTTGATCGCGTTGATTTCAATAAATATACAGTGGTGGCACTAATACGTTTTTTATTCACCAAACCACAAGAAAACAACATACACATAAAAACATACAATACCTAATATCAAGCAAAAAATAAAATAATAAAGGCACATAAATATATAAAAAACAATATACATCAGTGAAGAAAATTGTCAGTAAGTCATTAGTTACTTGTGATGCACCTGAGCCAATAATTACAACTTAGTAATGTTTGGGAGTTAAAGAGATGTTGGAAAAGCATAATGGTTTAAATTTCAATTGGGAAGAAGCATGTCGGATGCTGTATGGCTGGGAGTTCCAATATATGGTGGAACAGGCCAGAAAGGAATTGGTTCGAATGATTTGGTTCTGTGAGGAGTGGAAAAGTCGGAAAGGCGTGATCTTGTACACTGACATTTATTTTAAATATTTATATTGTTAAGAAACTGAAAAACACTTGTATTTTATGTTTAAGTGTTTCAATAAATAGATATTATATTCAAGATAAATACCTAAATCAATTGTTAACTGGGAAGTAACCAGGTTATATCCAGAATGACCTACGGGAGATTAGGCATTAGAAATTTAGATTTAAATACAAGCATATAAAAACTTCAAATTATAATAAATTCTCGTTCATTTATTCCTATAATTGGCATTATAGTGTATCATAAAACCTAAAAATAACCATGAAAACTGTATAAAAACTCTGTGATACGTAAATTCTTCTTTGCAATATATTACATTAACATAAAAATGAATTGTGATATAAAAGGATTATAGTTATTAAAGTATTATAGTTTAATGCAATTTAAAAATGTATTACAATATAATTTTATATTAGTGCATTCATATTAACAAGTTATAACTCACTATTTTCAAGAAATTACAACAAAATAAATACACATATATATACATAATATTGTAATTCAACATCTATGTATATTGAATTACAATATTTTGACAATAATTTTACCACAGCTATGGCATATCCAGTATTTGAAAGATTAAATTCTTCCAATTTCCAACAAGAGAGAAATTACAAGTACAGAAGCTGACGTTCCTTGAAATATTTTAAAGATTAAACAGTTCCTCCCCGCGATTTTTTTTAATAGCTATTGCGCATAACCCATTAGCCAAAAAAGGAAAATGAACCATGTTTGGAATGAAAATATGGCTTTAACAATGAAGGGTGCGGCAACCGTATACATTTCTATCCAACGTGCTGAGTGTAGCTCAATGGAATATTAAATGAAGTAGAATTGGATGGTGAGGATTAACTGACTCTCCACGAATTTCAAGTGATAACAACTATCATGAAAACATTTTAAAAGTTTCCGAGAAAATTTTAACTTGTCTGTTCATAACATTACAATAGCATTCAAGATACAGAAGAATAGAACATTCCTTCACAATTACGTTTTACCATTACATAAACATAAATATGTTGATCTAGGTGCCTCAGTTATAAATACATCATCCTTAATGAATTTCTAGTTAGCTTAAAAATTATTATACACACATGGGTGATTCTATTCTAATAGTGTTTACTAATATCCTATACTGTTTGCTCTCACTGATCATCTCACTGATACATTCATTATCAATATATTCTAAAAATTGCATATCAATAATTACTAATTTGTAATCCATAGAAAACTAGCGGTTTGTCACATAAAAATCAGTACAATGTCATGTTCATGTCTAAAATTTAACTATTTCGAAAATTAATATTTACATTCATTTTTTGTCACAATAAATGAATAAATCACAATAAATAAATTTTTTGATACAAACTAACTAATATTTAAATGTTGATGGCCTATTCATATTTATAATAATCATATTTATAATAATATTTGTGAAAAATGTCTACCAAATTTATTTTATGTCAGCCCTAGACAAATCTTTTCTCTTCAAAATAAAAATTATAACAATTAATAAAAAAATAAAATAAATAAATTATAAATAATTAGAATCATTTTCAAGTAGTTTATTTATTAATCAAAACATATGATGGGTAGCATAAGCTCGATAAAAAATCATTAATTGAATTGAGATATTAATTATTATACAGTTACAGTATTAATACCCTGTATTTGTATTTACAAAGTTTTCATTTTCATTTTCAGCGTTATTTTTATGGTCAAGTTCAACGATACCTAGATCATTTGTACTTTCAATCATTTCATAAAACAAGAGATTTAATTATTACAAATAAAATCTATTATGTCAAAATAAAAATGAGATCTTTCAGGAGAAACTAATAGGTCAACCAGTTATTGGCGGTTTAAGTTATTATTAGTATCAATTACACAACTATTAAACGACTATTTCAATAAATATAATTATTCTTATACCAATCGGATTCTTACCTTTAAACTAAAGTTGATTACGGAAAAATTTATAACTCATGCACTCGCCGCTAAGTTGCTGACGTGAAGCCACAAGTTAAACCAGTCGCTGAACCCATTTAAAGAAGACTTTACTTTAAAAAAAAATGTAATAGAAAATATAACAGTTAGAACGAAATAACTTTATTGGGTAGTTTATTAAGAAAAAACTCATATTGACTCCAACAGATAATGTAAGAAGAAATACAATTATTAAATCTGCAAGCTAATTAATTATCTTATCTTTACAATTCAAACAAACTTTTACATACTCACAATATTAATTGTCTCTATATTGTTTCCAGATTTTTGTTAGCAAGAGGATCGACCTGTAACAGAAATTAGTTACTGGATATTTCAGTCCCCTTTCCCCCATTTTGTAATAAATACCCGAAGCCCTAACATTTTTTGTGAACTTTTTCACCGACGACAGATTTGGGTGCGGGGGCAGTGACCTCCGTTAAAAGGCGGCTTTATAAATACTGATTCCAGTTCTGGCAGGTGGTTCGCCTCACTCCAGGACAGCCTTCTCCAGCCACTGGAGAATAGAAAATATTTTCGCTGGGAAGAGGTCGCCTACACAAACAGCCTTGGCCTTGGCTGTTGTGGTTTCGTTCCCTAGGCCAGATTAATCTAAGAATAATAATGACGCTAACGCAGGATGGAAAGTTTCTAGTAGGATTCCTCACAAACACGCGTACACACATTTATAAATAAACGTGCATGAATTATAAATATATACACGAAATATTTATGTATATAATAAAAAAATAACTTAATTCTTGGACTAAGACCCTTTAGATTAACAAAATGAACAGAACAAAAAGAAACATAATGTATTACAGTGCTAAATGCTACTAATAATGATAATAATAAAAATATTTATTTCAGAAATTATACAAATGCCATTTGGCACATATTGTATTTTCGATCTTATTTTGGTTAAACTCCCCTAAGGGATTCTCGTTATATGTTTTGAGATCTTTGTGTATTGATTTATTAGTAATGTAAAACGGACAATGTGTAATATAACGAAGGAATTCTGATTGAAAAATTTGAATGGTCTGTAAGTGGGTTTTTTCGCATGAACCCCACACTTGCGGGGCAAAGGTCCACATTGATTAAGTAGCATGTTGTATATCATAAGTTTGTTTGTTAGCGATGGCCAAAGTATTTTGTCTGTATTTTTCTGGACAAAGGTGTATTATAAAGTATTAGTGAGAGGCACCCTGAATGTCTAAGTGTAAATTTTACTTGGTTAGATTTTTGTATGTTAATTTTTATACGCCATTTATCGAGCCAATTTTGTAAATAATTTAAGTGTGTCTGAAGATTATGAAATCAATGTTCGGATTAGTACCGGTCAAAAATATGACAGTATCGTCCGGATAAGGAGCAAGTAGGTTTCCTGGCGTCTGTGGGGATTCGTAGGTGTATATAGAGTATAGAACTGGGCCTAGAATATTGCCCTGCTGTACTCCAGCATTATATTCGGCAATAGTCGGAATATTTACCATCCTGATTTACAATGAGAAATCTGTCCTCAAGATAATATTTTATCACTAGATAATAGGCGCGTGGTAGAAATAATTTTAGTTTGCAAAGGAGACCATCGTACCAAAAATTATCGGAAGCTTGTAATACGTCCAAGAAAGCTGTTATGCAATATTCCTTCTTTTCTAGTTCCACGGCAATGCTATCAACCACTCTATGACATTGTTGTGTTGTATAATGTGCAGGCCTAAACCCGAATTCATGGTTAGGAATTAAATTATTTATAATAATGGATAGAGCCACTTTAGTAATAATTTTTCAAATATTTTGGAAAATAGTGGTAGAATACCTACTAATAGGCCTGTAGAACGTAACTTGGTCTAATGACTTATTTGGCTTTGGGATCATTTTTACAACGGAAAATAAGTAAGTTGAAGAATAGAATTGTAGATGTCTGTAACAGAAAAATTAAGCCTTTCCTAGGAAGAAGTCGTAAAATTTTGGGTGTAATAAGATCATAACCAGGTGAGTTTCTGCACGGTGAATTTTTTTTTATACAAAATTCAACATCTGAAGGATTGATTAGTGGAGGTGGTAAAGACAGAGGAAGTGTCAGAATTTGTTGGACGTCAGAGCAATGCTGTAGATCAAGAAGGTCGTCGTGTGGTTGAAATATAGTACGTCTGTAAGATGAGAGGCAATTACGTCTGCTTTTTCTTTTTCACTTCTGGCCCATGAGTTGTCAGGTTTACGGAGGGGCGTCTTTGTATTATGGTAATGCAGAATCTTTCTAGTTTGTTGCCATAGAGTATTATTACTTGTCTGCAAGTTAGTAAGATGTGTGTTGTAGATGTCGTTTTTGTATTGCTGTACTCGTTTCCTTAATTTATTAGACTATTGGTTTAGTAGTTACTTGTCACTGGGATAGCGAGATCTTATCCATTGGTTCAGTGCACGTCGCTTTTCAATAATAAGGGACCTTATGTCGGGTGGTAAGTATTGTTTTTGTCTGAATGTCTCATGTCTCAGATGATTGCCAAGCAGCAGTTTGTACAGTCTTTGTAAGCGTCTCTACAGCGTCGGTATATGACTTATAGTAAATATTTGTCTTGAGAGAGATAGATCGATTGGGGAATGGTCCGATGAAAACTCGTTATCAACAGAACTTTGATGATGTAGAGTCTAGAATTTTGCTTTCTGTAGAAAAATTGTGGATGATTTTTATTGATAATGATTTCCAACGACGACATAATGAAAGCTATTAATAAAATGAAAATATCCCTCGAAACTCTCTCATAAGTGATATATTAAAAGAATGTGGTCGGTTAAAAAATACCTGTCAGGACCTAGATTTGAAGAACGCGAAACTCGAAAAAGAAATGCATTATAAAAGACTTTGTTGATTTCCTCTGGTTTAAATCGAGTTGATAAATTTGTCACCAACGTTTCGCCAGCCATGCTGCTGACTTCTCATCTCAGCCCTGAAGAAGTCAGCAGCATTGCTGGCGAAACATTGGCGAAAAATTTATCAATACGATCTAAACCAGAAGAAATCAACAAAGTCTTTTGTAATAATAGTGGCCGTGAAAACCTAAAAGAGTTTTAAGAAATACATTTTTGAAAGATACAGATAAAAAAGAATAATTATCTAATCCATAATATTCCCTTCAGTGAAAATGAAAATACACTCGATAAGGTTAGAGACAGATTCACGGAGTTTAATGTAGCTTTACCAGAATATGCAGTTAACACCGGACTTCGAACAGGACCAATTATGGTAACACTTAACAATAATAAAGTAAAACAAAACATTTTTAAGTGTAGGGAAATTTTAAAAAATAAAAACATATTTTTTAGTCATTTTAAGACCCCCGAAGAAAGAGAAGAGGAGAGAAAAGTTCACGCATGCTTAATTAAATTAAAAACTATTGATAGCAATGCTTCTTATGGGAGAGTTTTTTTTTTCAAAATAAGAGGGTCATTCTATAGGAGAAATGAAGTAGAGGATCTAATCAATGAATCTGAAGGTGATATATCAGTGTTATCACAGGCGAACCGCCTGCAAACATCTGATAAGGAACAAGCAAAAAAGAAAAGAAAGGTCGAAAATAGCCTGAATAAGTTTAAATCTCGACAACGAAGTTCATCTGTCTCAGCAATGGATAAGTCTTCCTGACGGACCGAACCCATCTCCTACGGTTTAATAGCTGTTCATGATTCACGGAAAGGACTCGGTAAAATTATCTCCCCAATAATGTACAACAATATGGACATCATATCTTGTTGTGCAATATAAATGGTTTAACAAATTTATTCAAATTTACAGTAAAAGAATGTGATACTGCTAAGCAATATCCCATATTATGTTTCGTAGAGACTTGGGTGATTGACGATAATTTCTCTTGTTACGGGCTACTGGGTATTAAAATGAATTAAACAATTCCTTAATTAAAGATACTAATATTTATTAACAAAATTAACAAAAAGGATACAAGTAAATTATTAACAATTAAATTATTAGACTAATATAAATTTATAATAACAATATTCTAAATATTTATTATAACCTAGGCCTATTTAATTATTACAATAATATAAGATATTGCTAATTCTAGATAGCTTTACTAGTTACAATGGTTTGTATGAATATTATAAAATTACACTACAATTTATAATTAATAATTAACACTTACAGTTCACTAGTCAACCGACCTTAAGATTCTCCAAGTATTTAAATAGGCAAGGCCGAACATTCTAGAACACGGACGGGTGGAGACAATCCTGGAATCTTCTTAATCCTTTTCCGACAAAGCAGGGGCGGATCTACTATGCTGAGAAGGTCCTAATCCTATTTTAACTTCTCCCGCCGACGGATTTACGCCGCTAATCCCTTGCTTCCGTCCTCCTGTCGGCGACCGTAACACTGCCCCTCCTTAAAAGTGCTCTACCCCAGAGCATAGTCCGGAGGAATCGGGCATTTATGAGCTTCTGCTGATGGAGACGCACTTTCTTTCCAGGGGTTGAACGTGCACACCAATATGGCAACTCCAGAGTTGGCGAATGTCCGTTCGATCATGTCCCTGCAACCTTCCACTCTAGGCCGTCTTATCCACAGCCCAACTTCGGAATGGCGAGCTTGGTGACACGCAGTCTCAGAAGCTTACTCCGCAGGTCGTCGAGGCTTCGCCGCAGTGCGTCATATGTTGGCTTCTGATCACTGACACGCTTGGTAACCAAGTAAAACAGATGTCGTCCTTCTTGCGTGTGGTGGAGTGTCTTCCCGACACTTGGTCCTTGGCGTTCTAGCTCCTCAGTTCCGCCGAACTTCTTCCTGAAGACCGTTGCAATCCCTCGAGAAGTCCTCAGATCCTCGGCAACGCAATGGACCAGAGAATAGTCCACTGGTAACGAGAAGATATCCCTGTAGATTACCTGAGTTACTCCACGGAACCCTGGTACCTTAGTATTTGCAACTGGGTCATTATTTGTCTCTACGTTGTTTAGGTACCTAACCTGCTGGTCTTCTTTCGGGCCATGGTCTCCTTTGTACGGTGCCAGTCTATTGAAATGGACTACCTTGGGTTTTCCTTTAGGCTGCTTCCTGATCCTATAGATGACGTCGTTGATCCTCTTGATGATCTCAAACGGGCCGTCCCAGGAGTTCTGCAGTTTAGGTGAGTAGCCTCGCCTTCTTCGTGGATCATGTAGCCAGACCAAGTCTCCAGGTTGGTAGCCACCTTTCTCAGCCCTGATGCTGTAACGCTCCTTCATTCTGTCACTTGCTCCCTGGATGTTTGTGCGAACCTTCTCGTGGATCCATTCGCTTCTGTAGATCCGTGACGTACTCCTCTCCGGCAATTTCCTCGTCAGACTTGAAACCGAATTTCAGATGACAAGGCAAACGAAGTTCTCTGCCGACCTTAACACTCTTTACCTCCATTGTTACAGCTGTAAAAGCAAACACAACAGGGCGCGGCAGCGGTGGTTTGCTAACCCTAGTGTATAGTTCCATTATTTCAGGAACAAGTATTGTATATACCTAGCTTTTTGTCAATATTTTTTTTATAAATATTTTAAAACACTATATTGAAACATTACAATCGGCTACTTTTGGGCAATAAGTAATGGTGCTATGTAGCTTACAATCATTCCATAACAAAACAATGATCTAAACAAAATAAAATAAATAAATGTATAAATTAATATATACATGCGGTAATAAAAATAACTTAATGCAAAAATGATAATAAAATAAAGTAAAGAAATAAAAAAATATAATAAAAATATAATAATAAAAAAAAGATATAATGTACACATTCATACCCTATTTACAATTTGCCTGGGTCCCCGAACTGAGATTCTTTCCCAGAAATGAGGGCAAAGCAGGAGTCCGGGAGGCCCCAGTCCCCTTACTCAGCCGCGTCACTGGCAGTTGATACACACGCAAGTCGTGAGTGAAGAATCTGGCCAGTGCCAGTACTCCAAACAACATTATATCATGTCTCGGGGCCATTGCCGGTTTAGACGGCGAGGTCAGTTATATGGATGTGTGGAACTGGATAAAGACTGAGCCAAGGGGTTGGGATGACAGGCAAGGTTTTGGTGAAAATTTGAAAATTTAGTAGGTATGAGGTCGAGGACGAAAGGAATGTTGGGGTCATGATGGAGAGTTTTGTTGGAGACATCATAAGGAGCATTGACAATAGTTCTCAGGACTTTGGATTGAAAGGATTGAATGCGTCTGATATTCGATTGTTTTGCGGTCCCCCACAGTTCCAGTCCATTGGTCCAAATAGGTTTAATGATGGTCTTGTATATTAGTAGTTTATTGTCTATTGTAAGATGGGAGGCCCTACATCTGTATAGTTGGCTGAATCGTCTGTTAAGTTGTTGTCTTTTGAGTCTTGTATGAGGATTCGATGTAAGTCTTTTGTCTAGGAGGAAGTCAAGGTATCGTACTGTGTCTGAAAAAAGTAGGACGGTTTCATTGGATTGGACAGAAGGACATGTTCCCCGACGAAGTGTAAAAGCACTGTGGCGTTTACTTGTAAAAGCTACTGTGGCGGCGTATGCCGATGACATCGCCATCTACAGTAGCTCATTGAATGCAAAGAGAGCTCTACAGCAAGCGGACGTGCCCTGTGAGGAAATAACTAAAAGACTAGACGGATTGAATATTACAGTTAATCCCAAGAAGACTGACTGTATTATTCTCTCCTTCCAAAAGAATAAACGCCCTCTACCTAAGGTTTATAGAGTAGCAGGCAAAGTTAACAAACCTGCGAATAGGATAACGTATCTCGGTGTCATCCTCGACCGGCACTTGACGTTATTCCAACATTGCAATAAGAACATAAGGTGGGTGAGAACCAAATCTTACAGGCCTAATCACCTTTTAACCTCACCGAACTTATCACTCCGCCACAAAGTAATGATCTATAAGGCAGTTATTAGACCAGCACTCCTTTATGGGGCGCCTATGTTGAATAATATTTCGCCAACAACTTCAAAAAGGCTCCAATAATTTCAAAACCGTATGCTGAGACGTATAGTAAGGCACACTTCTCTACAAAGGATGAAATCAGACATAATAAACGAGACCCTCGGACTCCCGACGGTAACGGACTTCATCACACGGAGGCATATCAAATTCTTTGATAGCCTCCAATACTGCACGAATCCACTATTCAACGCATTTACACCGACAGGCCGACCTCAGCGCTGGCAAACACATGTACAAACACTCAACATGGACTGAGTAAACTACTAACAAACTCCAATCAGAAAGTACTATTGAGCCCCATCACTAGATCCCCCACTCCTCCCATCTAATTAATCTTAAGAAAATTCAATGTACAATCCTCTCTTAAAATGCACCTGGTGTGGTAAAAGAGATACCCTGTATTAATTATTATTATTATTAATATTAATATGTTATTTTCAAAAATTAATAAAAGCTAAGGGGTTAAGACAGAAAAAAAAGCTTAGAGAGCATCTGTTTAGGAAGCCAGGAGATGTTGGAAAATCAGGGTTTTAAATGAGAGTTAGGAAGAAGCCTGACGGATGAGCGAGCGAGAAAGGAACTGAAATGGTTCTATGGGAACGAGTGTAGAGACCATAAAGACGAGATCTTGTTTCATTGTGCTGGACTGAGGATTTGAACTGAATTGAAACATGTGTATAGTAATAGTCTAATTGATTGAATTCAATATGGATCTCCAAGACTCTCAGAGCCAGAAAAAATTAAATAATTTTGATGTTACGTTACCATACCGTTCTTAATCATTGATAATCTATTTTCTCTAAAATAAAATTCACTCAATGTATTGAGTACTGAACCTCCATTAATCCTGTAAGCATAATGAATTATTAATTAAACCAACAATTCATTGCCGTTAATTTAGGTTTGTTTTGCTGTTATAAATTGTGTTGTTGCAATTTTCCTTGTGAAGAATTATAAGAGAAGCAGAGAGATATTGGGGTAACATGTACATGTGAAATAAATAAATTACCTGCTTCGAAAAGGTGGCAAATAAGTCATTTAAAATTAATTAATGGTGGTATAAAAACTTTATTGCATTCTGCTAATATTCCAATTAAATAGGATTGTTCGATACCCAGTCCAGGAAACTTGGGAGGAAACATTATTGACATCGAACGAAAATATTTTATCCTGCTTGAACTAAATTTATTGCAGTAAATATCTATAATGAGATTTAACAAAAAAAATATTGAAATTTTTAACTTTATAATAATAATACACCGAGTAAATAGAATGAAAGCTATTTAATTAATAATTGAGGCACCAAACACGATGCAGACATACACTAAGGTTAAAGGACATGATTGACGAACACATTGGATCATTGGTCCAGAAGTAGATACTTAGAACTTAGTGTGTTGACCTGGCTTAATATTCATTTCACACTGGTCCTAAGAAATTAATCTTGACTCGCCCAAACTGGTTAGTACGCAGCGACATAAAGGGTGGAAATAAAGGACCACAAGGCCCCCTACCAATACCAGAAGACATGTTTGTAACGTAAATTGTTATAGGGTTAAATGTATTAATCTCCATTCGAGGCGTCTGAAAAGAAGATGGCCTCTTGAACATCTAAGTTGAATCTATTATTCGAATACATCCAGTGGATAGTTTTTCTTGCCTCTGCCATTAAATAGCTTTCATTCTATTTACTCGGTGTATTATTATTATAAAGTTAAAAATTTCAATATTTTTTTTGTTAAATCTCATTATAGATATTTACTGCAATAAATTTAGTTCAAGCAGGATAAAATATTTTCGTTCGATGTCAATAATGTTTCCTCCCAAGTTTCCTGGACTGGGTATCGAACAATCCTATTTAATTGGAATATTAGCAGAATGCAATAAAGTTTTTATACCACCATTAATTAATTTTAAATGACTTATTTGCCACCTTTTCGAAGCAGGTAATTTATTTATTTCACATGTACATGTTACCCCCATATCTCTCTGCTTCTCTTATAATTCTTCACAAGGAAAATTGCAACAACACAATTTATAACAGCAAAACAAACCTAAATTAACGGCAATGAATTGTTGGTTTAATTAAACAAGCAAGTTTAAACAACTCAAGCCAACTTAATTTGTAATTAAGAGAAAATGAAATTCAGAAGGTTTAGGGTGTCTGAGCTCTCCAACACATTTTAGACCTACTGCATTATTTATATTACCCAGATAAATAAAATACTTAAAGTTCGTACTTGTTCTAATCATCAACGTTAGGAACAAATCCAGAATGCATGGATAAATTTGTTAAATCTGACTATTCGTAATGTTAATTTTTGAAGCGAGGTGAATGGAGGATTATTTGGTATTTTTCTCTTTCAAATTTGAGTTGGATTGATCACAAAGACTACTTCTGTCTATCTAAGATTGTTCTTTCTTGTAGAGTTACTACGCTCCAAAGACCAAGGAACGAAACTGTACATAAGGGGCTTTTTTCTTTTGGATTTTGGAGCTTTGTATGGCTCATATTAGCACAAGTGCAGTAAAGAATTTTCCGAACTTCACCATAGAGGGTTATAAGCGACATGATTAATAATTACAATATGAATTATAAATATTGAAGGCTAAATTTTTACAACTACAAACATAGTGTTTTTTTAATTTTCACAATATATAGAGTAATTGTATTAAATAACACTGGTCGACAAAATTTAACTTTTTTCTTTCACAAGAATTAAAATAACAGATTCTAAAAGTATTTTTCGTGCTGAATTCAAATATAATTACAGTTTTTCCCCATCGGGCAGGAGTTTTGTGTGATATTCATTTGAATTTTTTATAATATTCCAAAAAATCCGTAACTAGCTATCTAACTCAAAATTATAACTACTGATTCTGATTTACCTAGAAAGTGGTAGATAGTGATTTTCGGGTATATTTTGCATCTGGAACGTCTCTCATTTTAGTCCAACAGTAGTCAGCTAGCATATTGGAACTCCACTTGCCTTGGTACCTCTTCTCTATTGTAGAAATTTGCTGATGAAAACGCTCACCGTGTTCATCGCTGACAGCTCCAAGGTTTTTGGGGAAGAAGTCCAAGTGAGAGTCCAAGAAGTGAATTTTTAAAGACATGTTGCATCCCATAGCTTTATAAAAATGCAGAAGATCAGCCACTATGTCACGATAGTTTTCTGCTTTATGGTTTCCAAGAAAATTGCAACACAAACTTTTGAAAGACTGCCAGGCTGCTTTCTCCAGTGGATTTAACAGTCCCTCGAAATGTTCATCAGCCATTTATGATCGGATTTGTGGTCCTATAAAAACTCCTTCTTTCAATTTAGCATCACTGACTTTGGGGAATTTCTATTTCAAGTACAAGAATCCATCAGAAAGTTTATCCATAGCTTTGACGAATTTTTTCATAACTCCTAACTTAATATGCAATGGAGGTAAAAATATTTTTTCAGGCTTCACTAAAGGGACACATGCCACATTTTTCTGGCCAGGGATAAGAGATTCACGTTTTGGCCATGACTTTCTAACGTAGTGAGACTTCTTATCTCTGCTGTCCCACTCGCACAAAAAACAGCAAAATTTGGTGAACCCAATTTCCAAACCATGCAATAAAGAAATGACCTTTAAATCACCACAGATATTCCATTCATATTTTCCATATTGTATTTTCTCTAAAACTAGTTTCATATTTTCATATGTCTCTTTCATATCAGCGGCATGCGCTACCGGTATTGATGGAAGTTTATTGCCAATATGTAGCAGCACAGCCTTCAAACTTACTTTAGAGAAGTCTATGAACAATCGCCACTCATCTGGCCGGTGTTGAAACCCAAGAGTTTCCATAACTGAACAAATATTATTACAAAACACAATACCATTTCCTTCAGAGAAGTATACTTTGAAAACACTATGGCGGCTACGATATCTACTAATTCTTACATCTTTTTGGAGTAGATTCCACCCTTTGAGTCTGGAAGCTAAAACTTCCGCTTGCTGTTTTCTTATCAAAATCACCAACTTGACAGCCAAAGTAAAGTTTATAACACTTCTTTACAAGTGGGGTCAAATTTCGCCTCTGAGACTTGAAGGTCAGCTCACCACAAATATAGCAGAAATTATCTGCATGATTTACACAATTTCTAGGCATGATGAAAAAATAAAGCATAGAAATACAACATGCACAACATACACAATACACTTCTAAACAGAAAGGAAGGAAATATTTCACTACTCAACAATCTCACAGTCAGCTCAATACTGACACATAACAATGCCAAAGAGGTCTGAACATGTATAAACAACAACAATGAACCTGCACAGTCATGTTTTATTGCGCTTCAGCATGACATTGCAAATAATTTCAATAATACAGCTTGAGTAAAATAGCTACATATGAGGTAACGGTTCCTATGACAGGTCAAAGAAAACGCTAAAATCATATTTTGAAAAGTAGCTTTTACAGAAAAACTATGCCTGATGGGAAAATTCTGACTACATATCTGAATTCTGGATGGAAAATGCCACTAGATTCACTATTCAGATCTCTTGTGAAAAAAATCTTGTTGACCAGTGTAATTATAACTTCTGTTCTATAATTTAACCTCAGAGAAATCTTTGTTTTTCAAAATAATCAGCATTTCCAAATTAGTTTTAATTACGACTTCATTAGGGACCAAGTCGTTTGGTTAGATCATTAGAATAGGTCAATTAATTATAACTTACACAATCAGCATTTTCGTAAAAGACAAATCGCCTTAATAATTGACAGCCAATTAACTAGAACATCATCACGTTCTGCATTAATACAGGAGCGACGCTTCGATTTTTTTGTTCTGTAATAGAATTCGGAGCTAAAGTATGTAGCTCCTGCATATAAACCTGCATATTTCATAAAAATAAACCTGCAGTATGCATTTCAGTAATTATTCAAAAATAGACTCATACTACTTTTACTACAAACAAAAATATCAAATGCTCCAAAAAATACTAAACCATCACTACAAAAATCTTTATTATATTATTGTGTTATATGCAAGTTAAAACAATAAACGTCAATAACACATGTAAATACAAAGCAAGATTTGTCAAGTTCTATCACATAATATGAAAAGATTGTGTCTGATGTTCTCATATATTACAATGAATTTTTACGACATTTGTTTCATTTTCATGAAATTGACACGTTACATATTTAACACTAATTTTCAATTGAAAACCAACAGATAGTTTAGCAGTTCTCCAATAGTTATAAATAATCCAATTCAAATTTAGCTACTTGTCGAACAGCGTGATCTAGAGGATTTAAGTCTATACATTTCAGGAACATTAGCGAGATTACAAATGACCAGCCCATAAGTTCTAGACAACAATTAGATCTATGAGTAACATAGAATCATTGTTTGAATTAACTTCTTAATTTAACAATTAGCTGAAAGGCGTAACAAAAAAAGAATATATACAATTTTAAAAATCATAATAGTAAGATTAATAACGTATCAATGTTTCACATACCATCCTAAAAGCCCTAAACGGTATTTTTTTTTTCAAGAAAAAATATCTAATCTTATCATAATATGATGAAATTCCCGTTGCTCATATTAAATGACGTAATTATATGTTATCTAAGGAAAAAAATGGTCCGGGTGGAGGTCAAAAAATTATCTTATGTAGGTAGAACAGTTTATAGAAGCCGACGTTTCGACCCACATTGCAGGTCTTCTTCAGGGCTAATTATACAAGATAAGTAATAAGTACAATTTCTGTATCTTGGTTTGGAACCCGTCTTGTTGAATGCATGTTGAATAAGGTTATATTGTTCACATATATAAGGTCAACTAATATTTTTCAACACGTATTCAACAAGACGGGATCAAAACAATGATACAGAATATTGTATTTTAATTTATTTGTATCTTGTATATTTAGCCCTGAAGAAGACCTGCAAGGTCGGCTTCAAAATAAACAGTTCTCCCTATATAACGTAAGAGAATTTTTGGACCTCCTTGACCATTTTCTTCCTCATATATATAATCCCAACTAATATGCTATCTTGAAAAGCACAGTGTTACGTTGCGCATACAAGACTCGAGATTGAGCTAAGGTTTCCAATCCTGGCGGAAGAGATAATACCGATATAAGCGGACAATGGGATGATGGAGGAAACGAAGTAGCTTTAATTCTTTATTAGGCCCTAAGAGGGTAGGAGATAATCTGGGTTTTGTTTCCTTAACTTATTAACTTCCCAGGATGGGTTGGGGAAATTCCATCGTCCTCGTGTGATTTGTTTAAATATCCTTTCTCTTAAAACAAGTTGAGCGTTTCAGAAGATGGAAATAGGAGTAAGAGGAGGTACGCAAATAAATTATCACACCCACAAGTTAATTTTTTTAAGACAAACTACATTAATTCCAGTTTTAGTTGTTTCAAATCAAATCAACATTGGCATCAAATAATTTTGATTATCTTGTATTCTGCAAAAACTATTGTACAGTTTTTATTTTTTCTCCTGTGAATGTGAAAAGCACCTTGAGAATTATAAGTCTTTAAAGTGTGTTTTATATAGCTGAGAGGGGGTTATGAACAATCTAAGAAGAGTGTTAAGTATGTTAACCAATTTAATTTCCATAACCAATTAAAATTCTTGGAAAGCCCATTTTTCTTATCGTGGCAAGAGATGAATGAGTTTGTTTGGATTATTAGTTGTTTTTTCCATTATTTATATCAAGATAGATAAGAAAATATGCCTAATACTGCCTATGAAATAACTATTCTAAGCTACGAAGTCTGTAATGTTCGTACAGGAGGGTATGCTTGTTATTTTATTTCGTATAACTTCATATGCTACTGTGGCTAATTAAACGATGTTACAGAGGGATTCCAAAAGTTTACCAATTCAAATTTAATTAGAATAGGAATCTTTAACGAGAACAACCTCGGGATCCCGATTTTGCCTTCATCCCGATCCTGCAGAACCAAGGATTTTTTTTTATCTTTTAAAATCCCTAGGGCCACCTGCACAACTGCAAATCTGCGATATTGGCCATACTAGATTGCTATGCAAACCACTAGAACACAGGTGACCCCAAGCTTCATGACCAGCAAAAATTTAGTGGCACCATATTTTTAAATTGAAATCAACTTCTATGAATTGTAACTGTTGCCACCAATAAAAACGAATTCGTCTCTCCGGACATAATAAGCAATGATCTTGTCTACGAAATTACTCTTCTTACATAAATTTAAACTTTAAATCATTTTAAAGAGATTTCTAATTAACCTACTGAAAGCAATTATGGGTACTCCGAAACATACATCACTACACCATTCTAGAGAATTTGAAGTAATTCTATTAGATATTAACACTTTTTTTTCTGTTATAATTTCAAGAAGGTATCAGAGTGTTCATTACTCGATTCGGCCAATCTAGTGATTGCAGCATACCTTAGAAAGATAATTATTCAAATTGTCAATAGCTTCAATTGCAGTCAAGGAATAGCAAAAACCTTTACGAAGAAGTGTCTTGGGTTCAAGAACTGTTCATTGAACAACGGTTGTGTGGGGAGATGATTTGTCTAGATCAAGAACAAACGCGTAACTTTACTCTCTGTTTGAAAACCGAGATTGGGTGAGCCCCAGATACCTGACTGTTTATAGATTGAATAAAGCCTCCCACAGCCGGATTTTGATCCGGCACCTTCGGAACGGCAACTCACTGCTTTACCTCTGAACCTTTCCAAAGAACAATAATAATAGAAATTAATTAAATGTAGAAATTAATTAAAGAAATGAACACTTCATGACAAATCTTTTTTGGATTAAGGATATTCTATCTAAGAAGGTTATAAGATAGAAAGGAAGATAGAGGAGAGTAAACAGCAAAGGTAACACAATTAACGGAAGGTGCTAATTGTATCACTGGGGAGGGGATAGAGATGGGAAGTTGAGGCCGTCTCGCGGTTTGGCTAACTCGTTTATCGATGCAAAAGGTGTCCCGATTGGTCCCCGCTTCGGCGAAGAGCCAATGGAAAAGAATCTACCTTTTCCGAACATACTTTTGATGAGTTTTCCCACAGACATGGAATAAACCGAAGTAACTTATTCTTTATTATTTTCTGGATTCCATATTTTATGTACTGACAATACACTAAAAACTATAATTATTACTCAACTACTACCAAATAAACTAAATGCCGTCCATCTGATTTAATAAACTATAAAACCTTAATAATAAAAGTATCAGCCAAAAAACTGAATAGTGGAAAACACGATTTGGAATTTTGGCGTTCAGACTGGCGACAGAAGCCTCTCGAGTCGAAAGGTGTGTTTTTTCTGTCTCTTAAAAAAAGTGAACCGATTATTTTTAAAACTTAAATATTCCGTATTACAATCCCAACTAACAATCATGTCAGTTTGCCTAGACTCTTTGCTAGTAGACCGCTCAGTCGCACGAACAAGCTGAGAATGTACAAAACAGTTGTCCGACGCATAATTATATATGCATATGAAACCTGGATTTAGAGTCAAAATTAAGCTGAGAGTATTTACAGATTCGAAAGAAATATATTGAGACGACTTTATGGACCTGTAGAGAAGAATGGCTCGTTTCGATTCTGAAAAACCCAAGAGTTATAGACGCTTTATGATGACCTAAGTGTCTCACAACTTGCAAGGATTCAACGCTGGGACACGTAATCAGAATGGAATAGGAGAAGACAGTCAAAAGTATGTACTACGGGAAATCTGATTGAGTCAGGAGCTGAAGGGGATGTGGAAGGATGCTGCTGCCGTGGATCTGAAGAGGTCGTATGCATCCATTAGATGTGCCAACGACAAGGAATACTGCATAACAGGGGTTGCGCTGGCCATAGCGATTCAAGCGGCTGCTGCGACGTGAATGAATGCACAAATAATGATTTATACTCTATATTCAGTTGTATTTATTTATTATTATTGTTCACTAAAACAAATTAGCCGGAGTAACTTAATGAAATAATTTACAAATGTATTACATTAAGTACAATTAAGATTTTATCGGGAAAAAATAGTGTTTTAATTATTATCATAAAAATATTGTTTTTTTTATCCTAGCATAAGTCTACTGATACGTTACACGCTACTAAATGGATGAATGAACAATAAATAATGAATTGTAGTAATTAAACTGCGCTGAACACATCAATGTTATTAATATAATTTTCCACACTCTTGGCTTCCTCCAACAGCTTCCTACAATTATCCAAAATATCGCACTTTAAAGATGTTTCTTGTACCCACAGCATTTACCTTCTCTGCCACGGGTTTCCTCTGTTCTGTAATGTCTATTTTTATATTATAACTTATTTTTCGCTTGTTACTTTAAATGAAATAACTCTTTTACTATTTTTTTATTAATACTATATGTACTATACAAAGAACGAAACATTCTAGATGCACCGATTCTACGGACCTGAAAGCTTACAAACGCTTTCCATTCATAATGCAGGGACGTTGAATAGACTCCTGGATTCATTCGTATTTCTATTAACAGCCTCAGTAAGAGGTCCCTTCCTAAAGCTGTTAGCCGTTGGAGAAAAGATAAATTCGATCCTAGAGTACGAGCAAGATGGAGGGATTTCTATGGATAGGATCTACGGGTTGTGATAGGGATCCTAAAACTAGGATTATCCTTTGGAAATGATGTTACCAAAATCGAGACGTAAATAAAAAGATTAAAAAGACAGTTCGAGAAATTATCCTTGGTTAAAATAGCTTAATCAAGAAGTGATTGATTCCACGTATTATATACCAATCAGACGTTCACCGACGGTTCTATAGTGTAAAGTAGTTTGATAAGACAGGAAACTAACCAGTTATGGTGACAAAGCTGGACAAGTTTTACAATCCCAATCTTCATAACTTTCGAACCGAACAAGGAAAAAGGTAACGGTTGACTATATTCAGAAACGTCAGATAGTTTTTGTGCATTTGGGACTTCTACGGGGTAACCGGTGGTCTAGTGGTTAGTATAACAACCTATTAAACCCTTGACGCTCGCGTTTTTTTTTCCACAAAAATTTAACCAAAAACCTCAGATTTTTATTTTTTTTTTGTACTTAAGAAAGTTCATATTGTTAAAAAAAATAAAAATAAAACAAAAAATTGCTTTAATATTTCAATATTATTCAATATAATATTCAATAAAGTTCAATTCTTTCTGATCAAAATAAATATAAATCAATATATCATACGAAATTGAGTAGAAATGAAATTTTCATTTCTTTATACAATGAAAAAATATCTTTCATTTTTTTTATACAATGAAAAAATATTTTTCATTTTTTTATACAATGAAAAAATATTTTTCATTTTTTTATACAATGAAAAAATCATTTTTCATTTTATTATAAATTGAAAAAATCATTTTCATTTTATTTTATTATAAAATACCTACAGAAAATTGTAAAAAAAATTATAAACTATAAGAAAACAAACTATATGCATCAGCCGGTTCAAATGGAAAATGGCGACTGGCAAGCACGATTTGTCGTATGTAATATGACGTCGAAATCTGCTAGCAGCGCTCGGGTTGGTGCGTTAGAGTATACCGACCGCACGCGAGCGGTGCTCGTTCAAAATAATTAACCGGTTAAGCCAATATCACGGGTTCGTAGCCTAGCAGGTGGCCCTAGGATTTTTTAAAGTGAGTAAGAAAAATCCTTGGTTATGCCGCCCTTCAGAAGGGACGTTAAACGTGGGTCCTGAGGCTGTACGATGTCAGGTACTCGATAAAGATCCCTTTCATAATTAAACCTGGATAGGGCTCCCACTGTTGCATCCTCAGTAGTACAAATAGGCGGGTTGAGCCGGAGCCGTGACCTTGAGGTCATTGTCTGCTGTAGCAGGGTCGGGGGAGTGACCTTGAGATGACCTTGAGTGTGGGAGGGGTGTAAGTTAGGACGAGGGGGTGTTGACCTTGAGGTAGGTTCAGGTGTGTAAAGTAAGATTTGGCAACGTCGCAGATGAGATGTGGCAATACCGCAGTAGAAACTAGGTCACAGCATAATGAAAGAGAGTATACTGTTTTCCGAATGGGAGAGTGTCATCATTTTGTCTTATGAATGAAGCACGTTGTTGCTTCCTCAATCAGTTAGTTTAGTATGGGTCGGCTAAGGAGCAAGAACCTGAGGTACGAAGACGGAAGGTTGTCGACATTCATCGGCTGGTCGTCACTGGTGAGTCCATTGAAACTAGCGGCTGCTGGGTTGTATTACTTGAAAGTGTCTGATAGGACAAGATGTCCATTTTGCGGAGTAATCTTGCATGAATGGAAGGAGTATGACGACCCTTTTGCTGACCACAAAAAATGGTCTAAAAACTGTTCGTTTATCTAGTATTGTGAACAATTGAATGAGCTGCAAATCATAGTGTCTGACGAGAATGATAGCGAAGAGACGGTATGTTGTTAAAAGGCTTCACAATTTTCTACATCGACTCAAAGATTTGCAATTATGCATTTCCTTGTATGAACTAAAAAGAAGGGAAATAAATGATATGATAAAAAAACTAGAACAGCTGCAGCTTTCTCCCCTCCACTCCGTTATACCACACAGTCTTGTCGTTGATGATACGCGAGATGGATCGTCGAATGGACCTTGTGACCGAGTACCCACTCACCAACAGTAAATGTTTTCGAATCGGTTTGTGTAACTTTGTGCCGACTATCGCCATTAGCGAAAAGAAGAAAACTGTCGTTTACATGAATGTTGAGGAATGGACATATATTACCACCCGAGCTCCGAAAATTTTGTTATTGCTGCAAAAACGAAAAAAATCCTATGAAAAAGACCGATCAAGATGTCAAAACGTGATTTGTGAACTTACTACAAGAGGACGCACTAGGGTGATGCGGATAGAGCAGGTAACGCAATGGTTTGCAATGGTTAATCATGAGACCCTTCCACCATCGTCTGCATCTGCATGTTTCAACAGGAACGAGACGGTCAAACTTTGCGCAAATATAGAAAAAATCAACGATTCACTAGCATTGATAGCAAAGATGGGTGAACTTTTATAATAAGAATGAAGCAAGTGTAGTTACCGAACCAATTGATTTTAGCATAAATACAAATACACTGTTTTACAACTTAAATGAATTGAATTGTGATGATAATCAATAAAATTAGTTTCCTTTAATATGTTGTATTTTTTATTTGTCCCTTGAAAAATAAAATAGGAAGAAGGAAAAAAAAAACAAATACAAATTTACTGAAATCAAATATTTTTATTTTATGTAAATATAAAATTTAATTAAAAAAAATTTAATAAATCTGAATCAAATACTGATAAGGTAAATATAAAATTTTTAACAATTAACAATCTTGTAATGTTTCTGATAAACAGCTGATCTGTGGGTTGATTCCAGGATAGGACTCAGTATCTTGGAAATATGATGAATCCTGTTTTCGAATCTTACCCTGTCCCTCGCATGCGTTTCCCATGGACTGATACGTGCTGCACGATGAGCATAATTCCATGTTACAAGAGTACGAGTTTCAACAAGGTCCTGATCAGGCTTGATAGATACCTAAATAAAAGATATTATTACTCGATATTTTGTATTTTCCGAATCGAGTTCTAATTCGTTTTTTGGTTGTGCGTTCATTTTACATCTACATGTAAAATAATAAAAAAATAGTATACTCCTCTTCTAACAACCACAAAAAAACAAACAAACAGAGAGTCAGTACAATTTACGGACCAAACCCGTTCCCATTTCATATTCTATTATTTTATTATGTAAAATGAGGCAGTAAGCTTTAGTATTGGCTGGAAAGTTTTCTTTCGCCTCTAATAGTACTCTGATATCGATAGTCGCACTTTTGATTGCTTAGAACAATCTATAATCACTAGAGGCGCTAGTTTCTCGAAATCGGATCTTGAAAGCAGGGGCTGAGAATGTCTAACGACATAATAACTCGTTTGAAATTCGTTATACATTTCATACAACAAAGTTACTTTTCCTTGCTCAAAATCTAAATTTAAGTCATCGTACGGATATTGTTCACTATTCAAATAAAGTTTCAAATTTTTTAATTTGCAACTATCGAACAGACTGCTATCTTTGTTAGAGGTTCTATTTCGATCACTTTGAAATGCAAAAATGAGATAGCGCGGTTTTTCTAAATTTGTTGAAGTTTTGACCGACCAATTTTCCTGCTGTGTCGCAGGTACATTGGGATATTCGTAAAGATCCCATGATCTGAATGGAATAGAAACGACCTTGTTCTTGTCTACTAGTTTTAATAACCTCAGACGTTCATAATCTGAAACACGAACATGAGGCATTCTCCACACCAATTTGTCAAGTTTTATTTGTACATCATCATCACCTAGCAAGCAGTTTAGGTCAGTACTTGATCTGATCAAAACGAGCTCTTGCTTCTGATTGATTAAAATTTTACGATAGTCCTCGCAAATCCCAAAAAGAATATCAAGTGGTAGGCATACGCTAAAAACGCCGTTTTTATCCAAAGAAAGAGTTTTACCGGGCATTGTCCACTCTGCATTTTCTAATCCCATTACTCGATTAGGCGAAAATGATGCATGCCCTTTAAGAGTAGTAGTTATCCCCGGATTTCGTACTCGATCGACTTCTATACCGTTTAGTTCATATCTAATTTCGTCAAACAAAAACGCGAATGCGTTATTAGTCAACTTTGGAGTGGCACCGATAGTGCCATCACTTTTTAAGATCCTCCCTTCGAGATAAATAAAACATTGAGAAGGAAAGGTATAAATATCTTGTTGATGAATAGGAATTCTAATCTCGTCGGATTTGTTAAAGGTATTTCCCGTATAAGGCTGGTGCGAGTGATATTCAAATTGAGTAAGAGAATCGACGAATTTTATATCCGTCGTAACGTCTAGTATGTCATTCATAATGTTTGTTTAACCGAAAACCACACTGTTTTAAAAATATAGCGTTCGCAGTTGTTAGCGCTCTTGTTGATTTAGGTTTAGCACCGTCGAACACTGGAATGGTGTTGTGAGTAGGTGGCGTCCCAGCATTGGCCGGCGTAATGGTGCTATGAAGGCTGCCGTCGGAGGAACGGTCGGTGTCGTTCGTCGTTGGGTTGCTCTTGCGTCCCTCGAGAGCTTCTACTCTTAGCCTAAGTTCGTTTTCTATAGAATTCAATTTTTCTCCTAACCTGGATTCTACATTAGCTACTTTAATATTTACATCGGCTAACTTATTATCTACATTAGCTAACTTATTCTCAACATTTTCCATTAACTTATTCTCTAATGTACCTAACTTAGACTCTAATGTGTCCAATAAATCACTTTTTACAGTACCTAATTCATTCTGTACATTACCTAACTCATTTTTGACACTGCTTAATTCATTACCTAGATTATTTTCTACATTTCTTAACTCATTTTTGAAAGTTGCAGACAACTTGCTTAAATCAGTTTCAAACAGAACGTCATCTGGATTTTCCCCTAAATCTACAAAAAATTTACGCAAGCGTTGTTGCAACACACTTTTAGTTCCGGATGAACCCAGATCACGCTCCTCCAACTCCCGTTTCAAATCTGCAACTTTTAAATCAATTAATTTAACACTTTTAGATGCCATTCTACATACAGTAGCCCAATAATTACATAATACAAGACAAAATGCAAAATAATAACAAATACACAATAATCCCACTTCTGACACCAATTTGTTACGGGCTACTGGGTATTAAAATGAATTAAACAATTCCTTAATCAAAGATACTAATATTTATTAACAAAATGATAAAAAGGATACAAGTAAATTATTAACAATTAAATTATTAAACTAATATAAATTTATAATGACAATATTCTAAATATTATAATCTAGGCCTAACTCCTATTTAATTATTACAATAATATTAGATATTACTAATTCTAGATAGCTTATCTAGTTACAATAGTTTCTATGACTACAATTTATAACTAATAATTAACACTTACAGTTCACTAGTCCACCGACCGTAAGATTCTTCAAATATCACAAACTGACACACAGTAACAAACAGAAACAGTTTATTACACTCGCGAGACTGTTACAGTTCACTGATACACTTATTACACTGGCCGGTTCAACACTGACTAGTTTATCACACTGTCACTCACTTATTACACTTATCACAGATCTTCACTGGTCTACTCTCAGACTAAGACTGACTGACTCGAGGTGAGGGAAGTCTTTTTATAGGCAACGCCGAACATTCTAGAACACGAAGGGGCCAGAAAATCCTTTGCCGACAACAGGAGACGATCTAGAACTGTCCTAATCCTATTTTAACTTCTCCCGCCGACGGATATAAGCCGCTAATCCTCTTGCTTCCGTCTTCCTGCCGGCGCCCGTAACACTATTATATGTCTCAAATGATAACAACCCAACAGTATATATTGACCCCAATTCTAACGGTGGTAAAAAGTTTGCGGAAAGTACGCTAGAAGTGCCCGTAAGCGTTACTGTATAGCTCATGATTAACAATGATCAAACGCTTTGAGAAGCATCGACTAAATACTGTAAGCAGAAATGTCCACAAACCGACGTATTCCACTCCTGATAACGCTCTCTATTATAAGTTATTTTTAGCCCCTTAAAGTACTCGAGAAACTGTGGTGGTGGTTTTAAGTTTCCAAAGGAATCAAAGTATTTCACAAAATTATTTTGTTTTACATAACAGACCCAATGTGAACCAAGTTCTGAGCTCGGCTCTAAATTTACAATAGCAGACTCGTGTTTGTTTGGATATCTAGGAAGTTTATCAATCATAAACACTCCTCGAAAATGTTGGATATTTAAAACTTTGACCAAATAACTTAATTCTAAATCCGTCAATGGCTTATTCGGTAGTCAGATCTTTCTAGATTTGTTTTTTTGTCGAGTTATAAACAGGCCGTAGCCTTTCCGATATGGTTTCAAATAAAGTCCATTTCCGATTTTCTGACTTTCCATCGCTAAATTATGCCTCTTTTGCTCATCTAATTTATGTTTAGCTTCTTTCGCCTCGTAGATAGCTTTAGCCACACTCGACGCTCCTCCCGCTAAAGATCCCACTGCAGAAAGCCCCGCCATTAACGGCACAAGAAATGGAAGAAATCCTCCCTCTTTTGGCAAAGGAAGAACTCTGGGAGGCAAAGGTTTTGTCTTACCACGTAAATGCATTTTAGCCTTTTTGTATGCCATTTTTGAAGCTTCGAGGATCGATGATACGTCAGCAACCTTTAGCGATTTAACTAATTTTTTGAAACTAATCTTTTTATTTTTTTCTTCTTCTTAATACCGGCACCAATTTTACCTTTCGCTTTCATAGTATTTGTAACTAACCAAGCCGCAGCTTTTTCTCCCAATGATGAATCCGAAGCTTTAACTCGTTTCCAAGCGTTTTCAACCAAAATCTTGTCCGCTTTTCTACGACTTTGCATATCCTTATCTTTGCTATAAGCAATATCGTGTTCTTTACAAGCTTTATCAAGCTGGTTTATTCCACTATCTCCTCTATTTAGTCGTTTTTCAAGGTTTGTACCGGGGCTACAATACTGGTATCCTGGCAGGTGTAATTCAAACGGTAACTTATATATGAGACTGTATATCAAGCCTCTTCCTTTGCGAGTCTTACGTATCATACTGTAGTGAAAAATGACAATCGGCGCTATATATATATATATATATATATATATATATATATATATATATATATATATATATGTATATTACACATATATATATATATATATATATGTATATTACACATATATATACATACAGGAAATGAATGATTTTGTCTGCATTCAAAATGAAATTAGTCCAACAAGAACAACGTTTTTCTACTTTGAAGTGTTTGCCTGACGAATCTACTGAGGTGAAACATAGCACATTATTACCAAACACCATACGAGCGTCGATATGCGGATCAAGCGGATGTGGAAAGACGAATATTATGATTGGACTTTTATTAAATCCAAATGGTTTAAAATTTAAAAATGTATATCTATTCGGAAAAACTTTACACCAGCTCAAATACCAGTATTTAAAAAATGTTTTAAATATGGTTCCTGAAATAGGATTTTACGATTTTGAAGATGCAAAAGATATGCCTCACCAAGTTGAATCTAATTCAGTCTGTATATTCGATGATGTTACGATGGAGGATCAAGATATAACTAAACGATATTTCAGTTATGGAAGACATATGAATCTAGATTGTTTTTACTTAACACAAAGTTATGTTTGCATTCCTAGACATCTGATCAGGTGTAATTTTAACTTTTTAATAATATTTCCTCAGGACGAATTGAGTTTAAAACATATTTACGATGAACATGTGAGCACTCCTCATATCGGTTTCCAACTTTTTAAAGACATGTGTTCATTATGTTGGAAAGAGCCTTTCGGTTATCTCGTTATTGACAAAAGTAGGGATTTAAACAATGGTCGTTTTAGAAAAGGAATCGATACATTTATTGTAGATATATAAAGGGTTTCCAGTCGTTGACGGAGCTCAGTCATGGACCCTAAAGTCACCCGTGAGATTACAAAAACTAGCGAAATTTTAAAAAACAAATTTCAGACATTGAAACGCGGTCTTCAGGATGTTGATGAGATTCGTCAAGCATTCTTTACACCTGTATCACAATCTTTAGAAGATATTAAAGAGTCATTAAAGTTGCAAAAAGAAACCAAATCGGAGCCGTCAAGTAAAAAGATTAGAAACAAAAATGATGAGATTGACTTTACAAAAGATATTTACAAAAGAGCAACATTGACACCAGAGTTAGCCCATTCGACCCATCCGACAACTCCAATACTTTCGGCTAGTTCATCACCTGTTGCTAGTTCGACGTTTCCTGAAATTAAAGTAGAAAATGAACATCATGAAACTGAAGATTCACTAGTAGAAACAGTTAAACAGTTTGGAAACCAACAAAGAAAATATTTGGAGAAATTGTTGAGAGGCGATAATAAAACCTTCGATTCACGTTATGGCATTAGAGTCATGCCCGATGGAGGATTCGCAATAGGTGATTCAACTGATATTCAACTACATAAAAACAGCAATGACATAACAATTAACGGGGTAACTTATGAAGGCACAGAGGGATTGTTGCTGTTACTTTACTTGAAAAATCCCGAAAAGTATGAAAAAAAAGACTTGGAAATGTATAACAACATTTTAATCTCGACTAATGCTCACAAAAAAGGCTATAGTGAAGAACGAGGGAGACAAGGAATCAGATCAGAAAAATATAGAATAGTTATAGCGATGCTTTTTACACCTCGTCGTACCACCACCCCTCCTAGTAAAATAGCCACAGTTCGTTCGCACAAAGGCACTGGTCTCATGAGAGCCGATAAACCCATTTATGAGTATTGGGATGATCCTAATGAGCTAGTTGATCGGCTGAGGTTGCTAATATCTTCGGCGAATGCAGGTCACGAAGGACATGAAAACGAAACAGAATCGATAATTGAAGAGCTACGAGAAATAAATATATTATATTATGTAAATATCTTTTCACTGTGTGTGTGTATCTCGGTGATGCTAATAACGCTCGGTTATCTTAAAAGATGAATGCATCGTTGTTAAAAAGTGCTGTCGTAAATGAATTGCACAAACCAGCTCGAAGAAAATATCCACGACGGAAAACTGTTTTGAAAGGAATTAACGATTTATGGCAAATAGACCTTGTGGAAATGATACCTTATTCTGGAGAAAATAAAGGAAATAAATATTTGTTAACGGTCATAGACTGCTTTTCGAAATTTGCTTGGGCTGTGCCATTAAAACAGAAAACAGCGGACAACGTGAGCAAAGCAATGGAGAGTGTGTTTTTATCGAGTAAATCAACTCCAAAACATATTCAAAGTGATCAAGGAAAAGAATTTTACAATTCAAAGTTTAATTCTCTAATGAAACAATACAATGTTAATCATTATTCAACTTTTTCTAATATAAAAGCTTCCATTGTAGAGAGGTTCAATAGAACATTAAAAGAAAAAATTTGGAGAGCATTCAGCCTGCAAGGAAATTATAAATTTTTAGATATATTACCTCAAATTCTACAAGAGTATAATTCATCATTTCATAGGACTGTAGGTATGAAACCAATCGATGCTCGGCATAAAAAGATGGAGAGATACTTGCTAAAAAATGTGTATTCTACAGTGACTAAATCGAAAGTACGAAAGCAGAAATTTATAGAAGACGATTTTGTAAGAATATCTAAACAAAAAATAAGTTTTTCAAAAGGCTATAAGCCTAATTGGTCAAGTGAAATTTTTAAGGTAGTCAAGATTCAGAAGACATATCCGTACACATATTTGCTGGAAGATCTAAAAGGGCAACCGATCAGTGGTGCATTTTATGAAGAAGAGCTACAACAGGCTAAATATCCAAATATATACCCGGTAGAAAAGGTTTTAAAAAGGAAAGGCAATCAATTATATGTCAAGTGGTTCGGTGTTAATGAACGCAGCTGGGTTAATAAAAAGGATATCGTATAATGTGGAAGAAGAAGAAAAAAAAACATATGCTCTTGTACTAGACATTTATTTTATACGTACATCATATTCTTAAAAATTTTTGTTAATTATTGTTACTTTTCTTGAAAAAATAAAATCTAATAATCTGTTCACTGGTCTAATTTTCTAACCTATTTATTAATTTAAGTAAGTGCGACGTATTTTATTTGTCCCTTGAAAAAAGAGGAATAAGAAAAAAACAAATTAACTGAAAACATTTATTTTTTTTATAAATGAAAAATTTAATTAAAAATCATCTACATCAATATGTAGCAATTATAAGAAAAACATATTACAAAATAAATCTAAATGAAATACTGATTTAGTAAATACAACATTTAACAAATTTTAATTTAAAAGACTCCTCCTCAAACCATAAACAATGCGGGCTGCACGCCCTATGGTAATTGAGAGGGTTTATTAACGAATCGGTGTCATACAACAGTCCACAGTATACACATTTAACACTATTTTCGACTCCACGTATAAATCCAGCAAATGACAGCATATGCTGAGTAGAAGAAGAATTGTCTCTATACGTTCGTTAACGAACGTCTCTTTTAGTGAAATCTACAGCCTCACTGTTTTTATTTACCCATGCAGCCAGACGATGAGCTTGATTTAAAGAGCAAACGAATGAAGTGTATAAATGATAATGACATGCTATATTATCATATTCCAACTGTTTCAGATTGGGGCATCCAAAGTCATGCAAATCATAAACAGGTTTATCAATAAGGTCTTCTATAAACTTACACTTTTCTCTTCCTTTTCCTCATAATGCGTCATAGTTTTCTGCAACGGATAGTAAAACATTTTTCAAAGATTCATAATTTACATCACCATAGTCCCATTCCAGACCATGAAGATGTTTTTTTACCCAGAGATTTGTCTTTAGCCGATCAGCATTTTCGGCTTCTTGAGGCGGTTTAAAAATCCAATGACTAGAGTGCTCGTAATTTAAGCTAACTACTGACAGTTCTTTCACTATCAGCTTGTTCGTCTCCAAACGATAAGCCTGTAAATCAAGAACTGCTGACGACATGTCTGGAATAAGTCTACTGACTCACACTCTACTGAAAGCGAGCCCAAATACCGACTGACCTGATCAGCATCCGACGCAGCTCCTTATCCTACATATAAGCCCTCGCCTTTTCTATCTCCTCATCAGTCAGCCACTATGCTAGTATAAGTTCGTAGTCTCAACGTCTTCAGTTTCCATTACAACTGCAGTAAAGTAAGTTTTATTTTTTTATTTTACTCGAATATCTGTTTACTAACTAAGTATATGATTTTAATTTTTTTTTTTTTAGATGTCCCTCCTGAAAAAATTAAATGAAATTAAACCCGCATATAAAAATATTGGAGAATTAATTATAGGACGGGCGTATCAAATTCTACAACTTTCGAAGAAGGAGACGGAGTATGGCCCCTCAATTGAACCAATATTATTAGATGAAGCAGAAAAAGAAAAAATAAGAATCTTTCTACCTAAAAGATATGTCTACGCATTTACAGAAGAAGAAATATTCAACTATGAAGGTACATTCTTACATTTTAAACATATAAAAAAAAAAAGTTATATATATATTTTTTTTTTACTTAGCCAAGTGATTATTTTCTGTTTTAGGACAGCTAAAAATTCAATATATGGGAAAGAAGAAAAATGCTTATGACATAAAGTTTATGTAAACAAAAAAAAAAAGGTTGAATCAGGTTAGGCTACAATTGTTTTTTTGTTTTTGTTAATATTACTTTTAGGGGGTAGTGTATATATATTTTTGTGTTTGTTAGTGTATATAGTTTTTTGTGTTGTTTGACCAAGTAAGTTTTTAGATTAAAAATGAATAATAAAAGTAACGGAAATAATTATTTATGTGCTCATTGTGGATTATTGCTTACAAACTGGCGACATAGATGTCAATCGTTGTTTTACTATTGTCGAGGCTGTAGGAAAGAATTTAGCAAAAAGTTTAACTTTGAACGGCATAAATTAACTTGTCAATTTGGGGTTAGTAGTAGTAATACATCCGACGTGAACACAATAGAGATACCAATGAAAAAAAGAAAATATAGCATTTTTAGTAGACAGATGCGAGGGAAGACGGTCGCTCAAGAAAATGGGATTATTAAAGCTTCCTTAGGAAATACGGTTGAAGATGTTTACATTCCTAACGATAATAAAAAATTATTAGCTTCAGAATTTTTTAATAAGAAAAAAGAGGTTTTAGTAAAGTTACTAAATTGTTATGTAGATGAATGGAAAAATCTAAAATTAAACATAATGTTAGAATGTACATATATTAAGAAAAATGAAAATACTATTAGTGAAAGAACAGATTTTAATTTTAAATCGAAAGTTAGTACGATAGATGTTTCTATAAACCTCGAAAATTACATTGAAACAATTTTTGAAAAAAATTTTAGAGGAACAGGATGAGTTTGAAAAAAAAGGTTCCGGTTGGATGTATACCTCTGCAAACTATATCTGCCTACATTTAACTAAATTTAAGCCTTTCGGAGGATCTCAATATATTGAATTACCTAAAAAAATACGAGACAAACGTTGTGTTATAAATGTAAAAAACAATACTAACGATTGCTTTCGTTTAGCTTTACTTAGTGATAATATTAGATCAAATGACTTTAGCGCGTACAAAAATATTCATACTCCATATTCTTTTGATTCTATATCGTTCCCGACTCCAATTAGCGATATCAATCGATTCGAAAATTTAAATAACCTGTCTATAAATGTTTATGGCTTAGATGATAAAAATAATTAGAATAGTTTATCCAATTAGAATCAGTAAAAAGGATAATTATGATAAAACGTTTGATCTGTTGTATTTACAAAATGGAGAAAATTTTCACTATTGTTTGATCACTAATCTTTCACGATTAGTAAGTTCTCAAATATCTTTGTCAAAACGCGCATATTCAATCTGTCGTAGATGTCTGACCGTATTTCCAAGGACGTACGTAAACAAGTATGGGAAAAAGGGTGATGAGCGAAAAGACGAACACGAATTATTTTGCCGTGATCACAAACCAATTCGATCTGACTTTCCGAAAGAAGAAAAAATTGAATTTAAACATGTGGAATATACACAATCCATTCCAATCGTAGTTTATGCAGATATTGAATCTCTTTTAATACCAATTTCGGGGCCTATTCCTAATCCGTCAACATCTTGGAACAAAGCTGTTCATGAGCATCGTGCTTTTTCAGTTTCACTTCTGGTCAAGTCAAAAATGTTTGAATGTAAACCGTTTGTTTATACGGGAGAAAACTGTATGCTAGCGTTTTTAGAAAAACTCGAATCTATAGTTGTTGAAGCGGATAAAATATAAGGTAATACTATGCGAATGGAAGAAATGAGCGAAGGGGAAAATAAAATATTTTATTCTGCTAAAGATTGCATCTTATGTCAATACCCTTTAGACGAACACGATCGAGTACGACATCACTGTCACTTATCAGGAAAATTTGTTGGACCAGCACATAATGCATGTAATTTAAGAGCAAAAAAGCCCGATTTTATACCTGTTTTTATGCACAACTTACAGGGTTACGATTCTCATGTTATAATCCCTTTCTTGGGCCGTTGTGAAAATATCAGCGTAATTCCTAGTAATTCTGAAAAATATATAAGTTTCAGCATAAAATTTAAAGGATGTAGTACAAAAATACGATTTGTTGACTCGTTTAAATTTCTATCATCAAGTTTGGAAACATTAGTGAACAATTTGCAAAATAAATCTAAATTAATTAGTGATATATTTCCACATATGGCAAATATTATCAATGATGAAAACAAAATTAAATTATTGACAAGGAAAGGCATATTTCCGTACAATTATTTTAATTCTTTTGATCGCCTAAACGAAACTCGACTACCTTCCAAAAATTCATTTTTTAATGATTTAACAAAAACATCAATTAGCGACGTGGACTATGAGCACGCGAAAAGTGTCTGGAAAGTCTTCAACATCCAAACACTAAAAGATTATGCGGAATTGTATATACAAACAGATGTAATTTTGTTGTGCGAAGTTTTTGAAGCCTTTCGACTTCTCTGTCAACAAATTTATCGACTAGATCCTGCATGGTTTTTTACTTTGCCACAGTTATCTTGGAATGCAATGTTGAAATACACGAAAATAAAATTAGATGTAATAAAAGATATTGCTATGGTACAGTTTTTGGAAAAGGGGATAAGGGGAGGCATTTGCCAAGTTGTTTCTCGGTATGCGAAAGCTAACAATAAATATCTAAATGAATATGACTCGACTAAACCCAGTAATTATTTACTTTACGTAGATGTCAACAATCTTTACGGTTATGCCATGAACCTTCCCTTGCCGTATACAGATTTTGAGAGGGTTGATGAAAAATTAAATGTATTAGATATTAAAAATGAATCAGAAACCGGTTATGTGCTAGACGTTGATGTTGAATACCCCAAAGAAATTCATGATAATCTTTCTCAATTACCTTTTTTACCTGAAAAAAATAATCCACCTAATACTAAAACAGTTAAACTATTGACGACTTAGATGCCCAAAACACGTTACATTACACGTTACAGTACATTATGTGAATTTAAAACAAGCTCTACAACTCGGGGTAAAGATTTCAAAAATTCATAGAGTGTTGAAGTTTAAACAAAAAAATTGGTTGGCTCCATACATAGAAATTAATTCAATGATGAAAGCATCAGCAAAAAATACATTCGAGTCAGATTTTTACAAATTGATGAATAACAGCTGCTTCGGCAAATTTATGGAAAACGTGCGGAACAGAATCGATTTAAAAATAGTAACAAATGAAAAATCATTATTTCGTCAAGTCAATAAACCAAATTTTAAAGGCAGGATTATATTTGCAGATAATGTTACAGCGGTTCAGCTGGAAAAAGAAAGCATCATTTTTGATAAACCCTTGTACGTGGGATTTGCAGTGTTGGACTTGATGTATTGTATATGTAAGTTTTGATGTATCATTACCAATACAATGTGTTTTTGAAAAAATATGGTATAGAAAATGTTACTTTATGTTATACCGACACCGATTCATTTTTATACAATATTAGGACTGAAGATATTTATTCCGATATTTCTGGAGAGTTAAATAAATATTTTGATACAAGCAATTTTCCCACTTCTCATTACTGTTATTCTGAAAAAAATAAAAAAGTCGTAGGTTTGTTGAAAGATGAAACTTTTGGAGATCCTATAGTAGAGTTTGTCGGATTGAGGCCCAAAATGTATTCGTACATAACAAAGAATGATATAACGGTTAAAAAGTCAAAGGGAATAAAAAAATCGGCTGTTAACGATTTTACTTTTAGCGATTACCTTAACACATTTAAAGACAGCAAAAGTCTATATTCTTCATTTTATACAAATCAATCTAAAAAGCATAACGTTCAAACCACACTGATAAATAAAAAGTCATTATGCTCATTTGATAATAAAAGATATACATTACGCGATGAAACCACTCTCCCTTATGGTCACTATAGCCTCAATGAAACAACGAATCTAACATTGTAAATGCATAAGAACCAATAAATGATTCATTGTATTATTATAGTTTACTTAAATTTATATTTACTTAGAAAAGACCTGTAATTAGAGTACTAGATTTATTTCAAGAATGTCTACTTGTAGTATTATTAATGTTTACTTAAATGAGAAAATTAGACCTAGAGTACAAGAAAAGTAACAAAAAATATGTTTAAGAATATGCTGTATAAAATAAATGTTGTGTACAACTGTATTTTTTTTTCTTTCACATATTCTTTTTGTCAATCCAGCTCCTTCAAAAAAATTTCCTATATATTACTAAAGTTCAGGAGGAAAACATACGTCATCCAAGCTCATAAAAGCTAAATAATCTAAATCAATGAAACGTCATCCAATAGCCTATCTCAAAAGCAAGCCTAATCACATTCATAAAAGTAACTTCCGTCTCAGTCATAATCTCAAAAGCATCCCATTCATAACTCATTCATAAAGACAAATTCCGTCACACTACCATTCAGTTCTTCCATTCATAAGATGACGTCACACGCCCATTCAACACTTCCATTCATAAAATGACGTCACATGACCAACATCCATTCAGAACAAACCATGACCTAGTTTCTACTGCGGTGTTGCCACATCTCATCTGCGATGTTGCCAAATCTTAATTTGCACACCTGAACCTACCTCAAGGTCAACACCCCCTCGTCCTAACTTACACCCCTCCCACCCTCAAGGTCATCTCAAGGTCACCCCCACGACCCTACTACAGCAGACAATGACCTCAAGGTCACGGCTCCGGCTCAACCCGCCTATTTGTACTACTATCCTCCGATTAGCCATAGTAGCATAAAGTGACGTTAAATGAAGAAACAAACAAACTTACATTCTATGACATTGTTAAGTTGGACATAGGATAGACAAAACATGAAAATTATAATTTTTTTTTATATATATATATATATATATATATATATATATATATATATATATATATATATATATATATTTCTTAGTATTACCATACGAATGATATGCATATATAAAAATCGAAGATTGTATTTTTCAAAACTTGGGAAATTTAAAATATTAGACGGAACAATACAATTAATAACTCTATTTGCCACTTATAACCAAGAAAAGAACCATTACACATCAAAGAAACAGACTACTGGTTAATTTTCCCTTTCCTTATTGATTGTTCATTAGTAAATACTTCATAATTTAAGTAAATGAATCGAAACCTTAATTATCTAAATGTTACTTATTTTATTATAGCAATTATAATTTATGTGATGTGTAAAACCGTTCTTAACGCAGCTTTATAGTCGAAGCCCTTCCTTAATGAGCGGGTCTTTCTTCCTTTGTTGAGGGGTCTTTAAGCACCTCCATCGAGAAACCTTTCTAAGAAATGATCATTTAAAAGCGTTTTATTTTTTTTCTTCCAAAAAATGAAATCCACCCACTTAAGGGTCCCTTCAAAGATATCTTTCGAGATAAATAACAAGGCTTCCTTATTATTATTATTATTATTATTCCTGAATAAAGTTGTTCCATATCAAAGTGGCCTATTTGAAAATAATTGAGATCATGGACTCTTGTGGATTATGAATCAATAAGAAGCATCAAATGATTTAGAAACTTTAATTGAAAGAATAATTGTTACAAAAACCTTTAAGGGATTATTACAGGGATCTAAGAAGTACTACAACATTGCTAGCTTAAAACCAATATAATATATTTGAACATTATTTTATATTTCTTTAGGTTGAGTGTAGCTTCACCAAAGACGTAATAACAAATAACAATAAATTAAATTATTCGCTATTTTAAAATATTCTTTTAATTATTGCATACATCCCCTTAAGGGTCGTTGACCAAAATCAAATAAATATTCTGTTTCAGTGTGTATAAAAAATTAATAAAATTCTACGAAACCAACATGTCGGTTTTTGATTTCCGTATTTCTGTCAGTATCAGAAAATATATATTGCAATAAATTCCTCATAATTGAAATAAGAGTGGAGAGGTATTCAGTTACAGAAAAAAATTTTGAATCATTATTAGGGAAAATATGTTCCGTAAAAAAACTTCGGTAACTAATTTCAACAAAAAATCGGAGTAATTTACAGGTTTCATCAAATTTATTTATATAAGAATATAGATAGTAAAAAAAAAAGGAATGAACAGGAAATTTTATGAATTATTCTTCTAATAAAACACGATATTAATTATAGTAACACGATAGTAATGATAAGGCTTACCGAAGCCGGAGGCTTGATGACGATACCACCAATCTCTACTTGCAAACTTTCGTTCACGGACCACTACCGGAACCCAAATCTGTCTGATCACTCTTAACGCAATCCTCCCACCTACTCCTCGGTCTACCCCTCAAATATTTCACAGTCGGTAGAGCGCATAATAACTTTTTAGGAATTCGTTGGTTATTAATCCCGTCAACTGTAAAGGCCCATTTCAATCTCTACGACGCTATCACCTAAAAAATACATACGAGGTCCATGCTTCTCAATTCCGCGTTGTATAATCTTCTAAATTCTCGGTCTCATCCTTATATCTTTTAAGTAGCGCACTTAAAATACTTAATGTTTTCAATTTTCCTTTAATAAAAAACAACTCAACAACTTAAAAACTATTTAGGTATAGTAATTCTAGTAAATCCTAACTGTATAATGGCAAAATTTTATTTAAGAAATATAGGATCGTTTAACTTAAGCCTTCAAAAGATGCTTTCAAAAGATCCAATATCCCAAATTCTTAATTAAAAAAGGTAATATTAAACATTGAAAGCTAGATGCGAACGATACCACCAATATCTGCACAATTCTGTCGAAGGACCACTACCCAAACCAAAATTCTTAACGAAAACCTCCCACCTACGCTTCGGTCTACCCCTCAGAGGCTCCCCAGTTGGTACAGTGCTTATTAACAACTTAATAATTAGGAAAAGGAGAGGATGAATTAAAAACACAAGATATTGCAAAAGACTTTGTTGATTTCTTCAGGTTTAGAACTTGTTGATGAATGTTTAGCCAACGTTTCGCCAGCCATGCTTGCTCATTTCAGCCCTGAAGAAGCCAGCAGCATGGCTGGAGAAACGTTGGCGAAAAATTTATCAAGCCTAAACCAGAAGAAATCAACAAAGTCTTTTGTAATAATAGTGGCCATAGAAATCTAAAAGAGTAGTTAACTTAATATAAATATTGTTTTTATGAACAAAATATGTTCATATAAACAATATTAATGCAAAAATATTCATTAAAAAGGTGTTTTACTGTTTTTATTATTACTCTGTTACATATTATATTACCTGAGACGTGTGATTCACATTTGGTAAAGTAATCTAGGCCAGTGAGTTTCCCTATTACAGTGTCATTTTAGTTACGTAATCTTCGTATATCGTCGTACTATCATCCTTCCTATTGACTATACACAAGCCCTGTGGTCTATATTATACGTAACATGCCGAAATATCAGGAGAAAAAGTATATTTGCATTAGGAAGCGTGTTATTCAGTATTGATTACAGAGCTGTCTGCATAACTGTCAACATTGACATTTTCAGCTTTTCAATTTTACTTAATCCACCCTTATATGTTTCTCGCTTAAGGGTGAATTTCAAAGTGTAGAAGGGGAGGTAGGTTTAAGGAATAGAAGCTAAAGATATAACCACGCAATATAAAAATAACAAGTATTGTTATTTGTATTTTAAGAACTTCGTCTCAGCTACGCCTTTACTATATTCGTAAAGAGGAAATTATTTCCTAACTCATATATCAGCTTGCTCCTTATTTTCTCAGCTGAAAAGTTTCAAGAAAGGCGAAAGACAAACTCTTGACTATACTGCATCTCTTTGACATTGTTCTATAAATGTTTATTCACAAAGTTTTCCCTGTATTCTGTCTCATCCCTGTCCCGGATTCTGTAACATCACCGTAATTTATGACTTTTATCTTTCTATTTTTTATAATAGTGTCAAGTTTCTAGAAAAATAGCTCTATAAGATTAATACTAATATTGATAAATACCATTAATAAACTAGATCATATTGTCTCAAGGCATTTTAATGTCTTATTTCTCGTACAGTACAAGAATACATACAAGAAGATATATTCAATACATATTTATATTTACATTTAATAATCTACATATGCATTTCCTTAACTATATATTTAAGACCTCTTTAACATATAAGTAGAACAAAAATGGGGATAGTGGACATCCTTGTTTGAGGCTATTAATGATAAGCGGCCCGTTAGTTCATTCTTCAGTCTTATCCGAGCTTCAACACCATGTTATAAGCTTTTGATGGTTCCCATAAAATATCTGCTCACTCCCATGTTCTCTAGTAAATCCCATTGAATGCATAATCGGACCGTATGATAGGCTTTCTAGGTATCTATGAAAATCATGTGGCACCTCGCTATTGCAAGCGTACGTTTCTTCAATAAGCTCCGTGAGGGGAAATATATGATCATTACATGACCTGTTCGCCCGAAAACTAGCTTGTTCTTCATACTTTTTTCCAGAACATTCTCCTTGTAATCTATAACTTAATATCCTGCCTTAAAGGCAATGTTGCTGGTGGCAACAGTGATCCATTTGTAATTGGAGCATTCGTTTTTTCTCCTCTTCTTAAAAAACTGTAAGTGCCCTTCAGTTCATTCATTTTAGCTAGGGAAGAATCTTATTGGTAACATAAGAAGGTGAAAAGGTCCCATGCTCTTTAAATAATAATTTTTAATGAGCAATATTTTAGTTTCGTTTAAATTATGTTTATTTGCTTAAACTGTATTAAACACTACAATCCTACCAACTCGTCATACTTCACATTTATGTCACTACATAATGGCAAGCATTGGTATACTACTTAAAGGATTGTACCTGCACAATTGCGCACCCAACAAATTTGATTCGAGTGTTTTTCTCTTCGTGTTACTGCAGGAATATTAAGTTATAATAATGGAAATATCAATATTCGAGCAGCTCTCTTGGTCATTGCCTTTTTAATCTTTTCCTATCATGTCCGAGTAACAATGGGTAGGAAAGAGGAAGAACAAATGTATTTTGGCGATTTTGTGTCGCTGAGTGGAATGCTATTTAATTATTGTGAATATGTGATTTTATAGTGGGAATACCATGTGTTAGTGTATGGTGTGATTCGAAATAAACCATGGAGCATTAAAAATTTTTTTATTTTTTAAAGAGAAAAGATAGGCCCTCGACCGGGATTTGAACCCGGAACCTTTGTCTCACCGTGACATCGCTCTGCCAATTGAGCTATCCAAGGCACTTCTCGGTCGAGGACAAAGCTTCTCTCTTTTAGATCCTAAAGCCCCAGTGTGCTCCCGCCATTTTTGCGATGAATACACTAGAACGAAGTTCTTTGAACATTAATTTTAATTTAGGATCTTATTGACTTTCGTCATATTATTATTTATAATTTTTTATAATTATTGGTCATTTTTTATGAGTTATAAATATTTTTATTTTTTAAAGAGAAAAGATAGGCCCTCGACCGGGATTTGAACCCGGAACCTTTGTCTCACCGTGACATCGCTCTGCCAATTGAGCTATCCAAGGCACATCTCGGTCGAGGACAAAGCTTCTCTCTTTTAGATCCTAAAGCCCCAGTGTGCTCCCGCCATTTTTGCGATGAATACACTAGAACGAAGTTCTTTGAACATTAATTTTAATTTAGGATCTTATTGACTTTCGTCATATTATTATTTATAATTTTTTATAATTATTGGTCATTTTTTATGAGTTATAAATCAAAGAAAAGTTTTTCATCAAACCGAGTTTTATATGTAGTGGTGGAAGAAATATATGTTTCGGGTCGACGAGAGGCAGGGCAACAACATTTTTTTCACTAGGGCCAAGATTTCTTGCAGGCCAGTCTGTTTGAAAGTAATGTGATTTCCTATCCCTACTGTCCCACATACATAAAAAGCAGCAGTATTTAGTATACCCCAGTTGCATTCCTAAAAGTATAGCGATGACCTTTATATCACCACAGATTTTCCACTTGTGTTCAGCATATTTGATTGAGTGGAGGAGGGCTTTCATGTTTTCATAAGTCTCTTTCGTGTGAACTGCATGTCCAACAGGAATAGAAGGAAGAACCTCAAAATAGCTGTACAACTGTTGGTTTTGTCGGTTAACAGGCGTACCAACATCCAAAAACTAAATTTCTCGACAAAGTGAAAGCTGAGCATTAAAAAATGACATGTTACTGTATCTTGAAAACAAGAGCTAATTGGTCATTTTCGAGGTGATTTTTGAACTCAGGGGGTGAAAATACATAATAACTGGGTATTTTTAAGCCCGAAACAAATTCATTGTTGTTCAGTGTTATTTATGTCGTCAAATGACTATTTATTTAAGTGACTTTTACTTATAGTTTATTTATTCAAGTCATTTATCGCTCGTTTTAGGTTCCTAAAATCAATAGTGAGTCAAGGTTATGCGAATGTTTGACTTATGACAGTTTCTTACATTTATATTGATTTTGCATTAGTGCAAGTTTTAGACATTAATTTTGAAATGTTTTAATTTTTACTTTATATTTTTTTATAAATCAAGCCCACGAAAAGTAATGTATTGTTACCCCTACGAAAAGTATCGTCTATAACAGTATACTAAGACCTATTAGGACATATGGGTATAAATTTAAGTTTCAGCAAAACACGTCTATATACACAAGATAGAAACAACTCAGTCCCAAATTCTAACAAAAATTTTTAATTTTTTATAATTATTGGTCATTTTTTATGAGTTATAAATATTTTTATTTTTTAAAGAGAAAAGATAGGCCCTCGACCGGGATTTGAACCCGGAACCTTTGAACCCCGGGACATCGCTCTGCCAATTGAGCTATCCAAGGCACTTCTCGGTCGAGGACAAAGCTTCTCTCTTTTAGATCCTAAAGCCCCAGTGTGCTCCCGCCATTTTTGCGATGAATACACTAGAACGAAGTTCTTTGAACATTAATTTTAATTTAGGATCTTATTGACTTTCGTCATATTATTATTTATAATTTTTTATAATTATTGGTCATTTTTTATGAGTTATAAATCAAAGAACTTCGATAAATGACTTGAATAAATAAACTATAAGTAAAAGTCACTTAAATAAATAGTCATTTGACGACATAAATAACACTGAACAACAATGAATTTGTTTCGGGCTTAAAAATACCCAGTTATTATGTATTTTCACCCCCTGAGTTCAAAAATCACCTCGAAAATGACCAATTAGCTCTTGTTTTCAAGATACAGTAACATGTCATTTTTTAATGCTCAGCTTTCACTTTGTCGAGAAATTTAGTTTTTGGATGTTGGTACGCCTGTTAACTGACAAAACCAACAGTTGTACAGCTATTTTGAGGTTCTTCCTTCTATTCCTGTTGGACATGCAGTTCACACGAAAGAGACTTATGAAAACATGAAAGCCCTCCTCCACTCAATCAAATATGCTGAACACAAGTGGAAAATCTGTGGTGATATAAAGGTCATCGCTATACTTTTAGGAATGCAACTGGGGTATACTAAATACTGCTGCTTTTTATGTATGTGGGACAGTAGGGATAGGAAATCACATTACTTTCAAACAGACTGGCCTGCAAGAAATCTTGGCCCTAGTGAAAAAAATGTTGTTGCCCTGCCTCTCGTCGACCCGAAACATATATTTCTTCCACCACTACATATAAAACTCGGTTTGATGAAAAACTTTGTCAAAGGCATGAACAAAGAAGGAGAGGCCTTTAGATATTTGAGGGAAAAATTTGCTTTCCTAAGTGATGCAAAAGTTAAGGAAGGTGTTTTTGTTGGGCCACAAATTCGGGAGCTTCTGAGGTATCCTGCGTTTGACAGAGTTTTGGGGGGGAAAGAAAAGGAAGCTTGGAATGCGTTCAAGGGAGTTGTTAAAGGTTTTTTGGGGAACAAAAGAGAAGATGACTATGTTCAGTTGGTGAGGATACTTCTACAAAAATATCATAAACTTGGATGCAACATGTCTCTCAAAATTCATTTCCTCCACTCTCATCTAGACTTTTTCCTTCCTAGCTGTGGTGCGGTCAGTGATGAACACGGTGAGAGATTCCATCAGGATATTTCTGTAATGGAACAAAGATATAAGGGCCGTTGGAATGAATCAATACTTGCAGATTACTGTTGGTGCGTGTGTAGGGATGCTCCAGAACTCACCTACAAAAGACAGGCCAAAAGAAAAATGAAATCCACATGATGGTAATAATATCCAACCTGCCAAGTATTCTGCCATTAATTTTCAACTCCAAATTAATTTATAATGTTGATAAACTTTTGGTTTAAAATTTACTGATTTGCCTCAATTTGTTAACGTTATATATTTTGACCCATGGTGTATCACAGAAACTAGAGCTAATAAAATTTTTTCATTGTCATTTTCGTTTTTTTCAACCCAAAATTAGTAAGATTTGACTCATGAAGTGAAGGAAACATTACAAAAATATTTTTTTGTTGGACAGTGTAATTGTTCTATGCAAAATGACTTGAATAAAAACAGTTGCACAATCTTAACAAACAGCACTGGTCCATTCCGTTCATAATCGTGATTGGAGTATTATATAACATTACAGCAATCCAAGTAAGGTTTGAATACCTTTAATATATTAAAGTTATAACTTTATATGCTACAATGGATGTTTAACTTTGAAGACGAATCTTTTGCAACGATACCCAACCTCCTTACATTATTCATTCGTCCTTGTCAAGACCACTATTCATAAAGAAATTCTCTTGTCTAAGAAAGAAACACCGTCTTAAAATATATAAGCTTTGTCCTTGGGCTGGGATAAAATTCAATTGTCTAGTGGTTTGTGACAGTGTAAACGATACGGATTTCATTATCGCAGAATATAGTTCTGGGATATTGTGGAATTTAGAAGTATATCTGTGAAACATGTTCTGGCAGTGACAGTTCAAAAAATACATACATGAAATGTATGTAATTCAAAAAATCTATCACGGAAATGCGAATAAAACCTTAGCCAGGCTTTACTAAAAAATATCCCCAGACAAGTGGCTAATATATTTAAGCTAGAATCGTGAGAAAAATAGCAAAGAAAACAGTTATATCTTGCCCATTTTCTTCTAACAATTCTAAAAAACCAATTAGAGTATTTAAAAAAATTTAATTAGGGTCTCCCATGAAAATTTGATCTGTTCATTAAAAATTAAGCTCTATTCAAAAAATGAGATATATTTTCATTAAAACAGTTTATTGATTTATTTGTTTTAAGAAACGTGATAAATTCTCAACCCAAATAAAATTAACAAACATATTTTTTTTTAATTACAGTTCTGGTTTGCCTTTGAAGAATAAAAATTCATTGGCCTTCAAACTATTTAAATTCAGTTAAAAACATTTTCAATAGAATAACATAGTAGCCTAAAGTGAGGCTATTTTAAAATGAAAATCTGGCTGCAAAAGATATTAGTAATATGAATTAAACACACTTACAGCTATAGCAATATTATTAAAAATTAATGGTGTCCTCTAGCTGCATAAAAAGAGAAACATGATCTAGAAACGCTTGTATTTATTTTGGTATGGTGAGTACCAATACCACCAATCTCTGCCAACAAACTTCTGTCCACGGACTAGGACCCAAACCCAAATACAGCAGATCACACTTAACGCAATCCTCCCACCTACGCCTCGGTCTAACGTTTAGACGGTTTCTATTCGGCGCAGCGCTTATTAACTATTTAGGAATTCGTTACTTACTAAGCTCAGCAATCTTCGTGACGCTATCACCTGAATAATATTTACCGGATATATGCTTCGCAAATCAACGTTATGCAGTTTCCTATATTTCCCGGTGGTCTCATCCTTTCTTGGACCGAATATTCTACGCAACACGTTATTTTCGAATACCTGAAGGCGTTGTTCATTGTTCAGCGTTAGCAGCCACAGTTTCACATCTGTAAAGAAGAGTTGGAAGGATGATTATATCATATATCTTATTTTATTTTTTTATAAATTCTGATTTTTATATTTCGGGACAAAATACGCGAGCTTAATAATTTCGAGACCGAATTATAACAAGCATTTCCCGCCTTTATTTCCTCTTGAATTTCGTTTTTTCTAGTTACAATTGACCCTTAGTACTTAAACTTCTCCACATGTTCGAAATTATTCCCTTCTTCAACAAAATCACCAAAATTTTGTCATATAATTTCGAGTAATATTTAATAACCCCAAAATTTCGAGTAATATTTAAACTTTAAAAAAATAATGATATTATTATATAAATACATTGATGCATCACTGCTGAAAAAGTTGCTTATAAGACGACGCCACCGTTGGTGGTAATATTTGGACGAATAAAGACTCCTCAAGTCTCCAGTTTGCTCTTTCTACTTGTCACTGCAATAACTTCCACAACTTTCACAACTCGTGACAAGAACAGACAATTTCTTAGACAACTCAACTCCTTTTGAACAACTTTGTCACCGGTAATTGTGGAACCTAGCAATCATATTACCTACAAGAAATAATATTAATCTGTGCAAAACAATCCAAGCTAAATAGTTGAACAATCAGTTACATCGACATTCAATTACTAAAATAAAATTGTTATTTTTACTTTGAAATTTATTATTTTTGACAGAGATCGGCAAACGAATCTTCCATTCGAAATTTATTGTGAAAACAACATACAAGAAAGAAAAAAAATCTAATATCGGATTTACAGGTTTATAAACTTGCTGATTAACATAATGACGTTCACATAAGTGACAAATTTGACTATGCATTTAATATATTTCGATCCGAAAATAATTTAAAAAAGTGAAAAATTATCTAGGATGGCACCCGTGACGAAAAGCCTTCAAATTTAAGACACCTACACAGCTGCTTGTTCACTATACTTTTCCTTCCTTTAAACGAATTCACCAAAACCATCTAGAAATACATTTTTAACATTCCATACAGAATTTAAATGATAAGTCATAGAAATTTCGGGTGCAAAAAGCAATACAGGGTATATCTCAAATGTATTATAAATATAATTCCTGCTTATGTGGATTTCTCAAGCAAATATATCTTACCCAACTTTTCAACGAAAGATATTGGTTAAAATTTGATTTTCTTATTTCATGGCTCACAGTCGCTTATTTCAAATAAAAAACTATTTAGTAGCTATAAGCAACAATATAAGTTTTTTTTTACTTCTATATTAATATGTTGCAATAATTTAATTTATCGTAGATGATTATTTGTGTTTTAATTACGTTTTTGGTTTGCTAATATTTTACAAATATTTAAACTAATACTTATACCGATTGCTTTTGATTGTGTAGATTATTTCATTTGACAAAAAATGATTAGTCTTTAAAAATATATATTTGTTGCGAGTATATAGTATTCCCTTGCTTGCATACAACAATTTTATTTTTTCAAGCACATCGATAAAATATGGAAACCCATAGTTAAATTTTAAGTAGATAAATCAAATAAAATAACATTAATATAATTCCTGAATTCATTATCAATAATTTAATAGTATTTAACTGTAATAAATTTTTTATTTATTTATTTATCTTTTATTTAGTATTTATATTGTATCTATCTGTTTATCATTTATTTATTTATTTTCCCCTCTTAAAAATTCCGAATGTTTAATTCATAAAATAGATAAGTCATAATTCACAATTATCAAACATTTAAAAGAATGTAAATGAATAATGGAGAAATTAAATTAAAACTGAAAATCTTATTATTGCAATAATAATATAATATTAATATTCAAATATGCAATAATAATACTCAAATATTGGAATACACATAGATATAAGATTGTATAAACAAATTATCACAGGCATTGACGACCGTATGGTTTTATGCCTTACAAACCCAAACAAACAAACAAACAAACTGTAATAAATTAATATACAATTTAAATTGTAACGTTATAAATATTCCAAGAACGTTTAAGCATTCACGAAATGCGTGCTCTTTCTAGTTAACATAACTCAAAGGGGAAAAAAAATCTAGTCACGAATGTGTCTAGTTCAAGGATGTAAGAATCTTCTTTCCTCGAACAACAGCAAAGAGAATCTTAGTAATTTTAAAACCAAAACCCATCAATATCACTTCACAATCTTCCTCCTCAGTATAAAAAAAATTAAAACTACAGAATCAATTTAATTGTTATACATATAAATAATAATAAAAATATTTATTCAAGAAATCGAACAAATGCCATTTTGCACATATTGTATTTTTGGTGTTTTTCGGAAAACCTCCCCTAAGGGATTCTCCTGAGAGCGTGTATGGAGAAACCTCTCATTGAAGGCACTCCTAGCGTGGTTCATCTCGCTGTACTAGATCTCTGCTCCAGAGACGTTTCAGTCTCCTCATCGGATTCTGTGGTAATGTGTCTGTCAGTAATGATTGTATCAGTAAGTTTGGATGTCCAGTCAATGAGTCATGAAATTGTTTGTAGTTGTTCTTGATTGTGTCAGCCACGAGTGGTATGTTGATATCTTTGTGTAATGTTTTATTAGTGATGTAAAAGGGACTATGTGTAATATAACGAAGGAATTTCGATTGAACAATTTGAATGGTCTGTATGTGGGATTTTTTGCATGACCCCCCACACTTGCGAGGCGTAGATACATATAAATAAAGCATAATATAAAGTTTTCGTTCCTTAATTAATTTTTATAAAAGTTTATAGGCAATGTAAAGCTAAATGGATAGAATACTGCAGGGGAATAATATTCGTGGCGTGTTACAATATTCTCAGACATTGGGCTAATAATTTTAACCAAGTAACGCGCCAATAAATATCACTCATTAAAAAGCAAGCAGATCACTTTTTAACGCTACACTAGGCTGTTCATACTTCAAATGCCATTTACCCGAAATCGGTAAGTGCCACCAAATTATCAATAGATTACTCATAAGATAAGTTTTATCAGGTGTTCTTACACTGAGCCAATAGACCGAGAGTTCAATATAAAAATAAGCGCTGAGGAAGGAAATATTTTTTTTTTTTTTTTACGAATAGGACTATTTTCTATAGCAGTACACGAATTCATGATTCTGATCTTTATAATTATTTGACAGCGATTGCCGTTGTTTTATCTCATGTCGTGTACATAAAATCATAATCGCTATTTAGAAAATCAAATTAAAATAATTGCTATAATATGATAAAACCGTGATAATGATATTAATATTATGAATTAATTTTTTGGGGTAAAAATTAATCATATGCGAGTTTATCGAAGTATCCATAAAATATTTGGAGTAACCTCAGAAAATAAGTAAAAAAAGATGTTTAATTAAATTAATACACTCAATGTTATTGATAAATAGTCTTTGGATCGATAGTCTTGCAAAAAAGCAAGTTGCCTGTGACTGCGATTTTATTTAATCCCGTCTATCTAAGAACATAGAAGTTAGCCGAATAATCAAATTAAAATTCTTGATGTAATGTAATAAAGCTTGCATATGGCCAAATATGATATTGATGTTCACATGCTGAATAAAATTAACCATCTTAATTAACAAAATAGACTATTTGGTCCTCGGGAAATTAAAAAAAAAAAGGTTTAGTTAAGTAAATTAAAAGTAAAGACAAGAGAAGTTACTTACAGTATTTTAAATGTAAATATTAAATGTGATCAAACGAACTAAATGGCCATTGATGAGATAAATGGTGCAGTCCCAGTTGGAGCGTTTAACTTCTAACTACCCTCTACTCCCTCCTACGGTTGAACTATCCGAGGTCATAAACTATAACGATATTGCCCCTTTCTTCTGTAGGGTCCGGAACCGCTATAAACTGTATTATAGTTATAACTAAGGATACGGAAAACTCCAGATGAAGAAGAAGAAGTTTCCTAACCCTTGGAAAAGCAGGGTCTAGGACAGGGCATTATGGCAGCCTAGGAAGGATGTTCCTCTGACGAGCGCAGCACCTGATGAGTTCACCAGCCGAGCTAACGGATATTGGGAATCCTTTGTTTTGCGTCAGTATTATCCGAGTTATAATGAGGTGCAACGCCTCCGCCTTCCCTTCTTCCATTTTTTTCTTATTCTCCGAGAATATTCCCGAAGGTGGATTTTATTTCGTTTTCCGTTCCAGGACAAAGCCACTCTTCCCCAGACTCCTAATAGCTTCGCTTGTGAGTCGAACTTTTAATGGCCATTCTTTAAGAGAGAACATAGTCGGAGGTCCCTTACCAAGAAGTTTTCTTTTTGATCTTTTAACCACACCATTATTTCCTGAATAAACCATCGGTTTGAACTTTCGTTACAACTTGGATTATTATAAGTAAAGTCTAAATCTGGCCTTTTATTCGTTTGATTAAGATTTTAATCAAATAATGAGACAATCCAAAAAAAAAAGAAGATAACTTCGGATATATTCTAAAAGTAAAGACGTAAGTCTCTCAAACAAACTTTTCTAAAGAAACAAGATTGCCTTAAGACAGATTAGACTAATTCTCAAGAATTGATTATTTCCCCTTTTTTTTCTGTATTTCATTTGTTGAAAGTAGAGAATAAAAATTAATTTTGTTTTGTACTTGCAAGTATCAAAATTTTTAATCAATAGGTAATTGGAGCGAATGCCCAAACCATGTTTTATAAACTGAAGAGCAAAGCAGGTCGTGAAGGACCGACCATTTGCGAAGAGTTAGTTCACTAAGGCTCAAGACTATTGCCCACAGTTGAAACTTAAGTTGGTTTATAATAAGGGTTGATTTGAGCTGGGTGTCATAGCTAAATAGACAATAGTCAAACATAGGAATCAGCAGTTGAGAGAGCATCCACTCATATCGATGCACAAACTGGGGATATCTCATTTCAGTATTTAAGCTATTATTTTTATGAACATTTGTTTCAATATTACTATGGCTTTTCAGGAATTATATTATATTAATTTAAATATTTCAGACATTTTCGTCGTAAAAAAAAATGCATGGCATACTCAGCAAATTTAAGTATCAGCGACTCAAATGGAGAAATGAAATTGAAGAAGCTGCTTGTATATCCTTCTTCACCTATGATTTATAAAACCAATATACTACGATAAACCAAAACAAAAACAAATAACCACAAAATAGAGACATCACAAATTAATATAATAAATACTGATATTTATATTTATAGTTTATATATTTTATTATAATAAGCTTATATAAATTTATTATAATATAATATAAAGTAATATATACACTTCTACTGTTGTGATCAGATATAGAAAAAAAAAAGCTTTCATGGCTTATATCCTCAAGCTAAATAACATTTCCCAATAACATAACATTTCACATAGAAGAAGTTCTTTGTATTTTTGTCCCTTATCGTGAATTCTTCTCCATCTTCTACTTTCGTTTCACGCTGTTTTAAATACAATGGATCAACTATTCCCAGAAGTTTTTATTATTTCAATTGTTTTGGGACAGTTGCTGATATTGTTCAACAAACGTCGTATTTTTTAAAATATTTTTTTAGTTTTTTTAATTGGTAAAAACTGTCTGATTTTTTGATTGCAATCATTTACAAATATTTTGGTTCTGTTTTATAGGGACCAGCCTTAAATTATAATATAACTATCACTGGAGATACAAAGTGAATGAGTGATTTATGGGAAATAAATCGTTCAGAAATGATTTAAGTGGTCGTGTTTTTAATAATCAAGGAATGGAACAATAAAGAGAGATAATTCGGCATCAAAATTTTTAATTCATCAAGGAAATGATTATTTTATGATACAGTGATCCAATTAATGGGCCTATATTACATAAGTTCCATGTAAACCGACAAACATATGCAAGGACAGTCGAACCTATATCACTTTTTCGAGACTTGGTTATTTGGGAAAAAGAGTCAAAGAAACGTGTAATACACATGTAGTTTTGAAAATTTTGATTTGAATTATTTCAGTGATGCAATAGTTTCTCTTACTCTATATTTTATATAAAGGTAAGTGGAAGTCAATGAATTTGTTATAAAATTCCCGAAATATTATCAATATATCTTAAGTAAAAACCTGGGGCATTATAACAATCTGTCAGTATTAATAAAGAAGAATTGAAATTTTCAAAATATTTCCATAGTAAACGCGTTTCGTTTCATTACTATTTTCTATTTAGTAGAAAAATGTTAAAACTATATTTATAACACCTTTATTTATATTAATCATAACTTGTGACGAATGGATTATAACGACGAAATGAATAATCATAGGAAATACGTGAATATTATTTTTCAACATAATTATTAACAACACTTGCCTGTCCGAAAAACATGATATTATGAACCCTTGTAAGCTTTATTTATTTAGATAATTCTATTACTTATTAATTCTATTTTTACGACGTAATTCTGAGGGAATATTGCGCAAATGTGTTATATAGGGACCAGGAGACCAGTGATTACTATTCTCTTGAAGCATAACAACCGCTATTATGTCGCAAAATAAAACGAAAACAATGCGGGAAGATTGGTGACCTTCTCAATTTTAGAACCATGGAAGCAATTTTCTACGTGGTTTGACTCGTTACATCACCACCCCACTTCTCAAATAAGAAGTGTACCAGTAATGACCCCAAAATTGCCCTAAAATAAAAAACAAAACAATACTTTGAGTTAATAACACAGATTTTTCGGCGATTCTAAAGAATAAAGAAAAAAAAAATGAGAAAGACGCAAGCACATATCATCCTGCTGCAGATACGTATTGCTCGATGAGTTTCGAATGGTCCCAGATAGGATATTTTTAAGCTGAAGGTATTAATACATATATTTTTAGATATATTGTTTCGATACATTCCGATATACCATCATATAGATTTTAAATTAAACGAAGGAAGGCGTTTTCGAAAAAAAAAAAAAATAAAACCATGTGTTCTTTGTCCCTGATAGATACATAAATGGTGGCTCTGTCACCTATAAGGTCTCTTTTTTATTATTGTATCTTAGACATAATGTAAATATTGTAATATAAATTTGCCTGTAGACGCTTTAGACGTAATGGGCTTACTGATGACTACCGAGCGTTCTCTTCGGAATTTGACAGAGTCTACAATCAGACAAGCAAAATCCAAATATTTCCAAGAAGCCCTTTCCACTGCACCCGATCCTAAATCTAAATAACAACTCTTCCGAAAGCTCTCCATCTGTAATCCAACATCCTCCAGAGCCTTTCCCGCCCCTCCCGATGAAATGAACTCGTATTTTTTGTCTGCCTCTATTGAGACATCAAAATAATCCTCCGTCTTTTTACTAAAGCCATCTTTCAACCCCGACAGTTTTATTTCTTAGACATTCACCTACCGACATTATTTACTCCGTTGTTAAATCCAGCTCCAGTTCTATTGGCTTTGACGAGATATCCGTCAAACTATGTCTCATCTATATCCTATCTATCCTACTTTTCATTTATAATTTCTCACTACAAAACGCAGTATTCCCGACTTCTTGGAAAAAAGCTCTAGTCCATACTATAAATAAAACCTCTACCCCATCATATCCCAAAGACTACCGGCGAATCTCCATACTTTCCAACGTTTCCAAACCTCTCGAAAGAATAGTCCAGTCTCAAATATCAAATTTTCTCCAACAGTACAAAACCCCTTGATCCACTTCAATTAGGCTTTCGTCCTAGTTTCTCCACTCGTTCAATCTGCTCTTACCAAAACCACTACTTACATACATCAAGGACAACAAACAACTAACCGTGCTAATGCTACTAGACTTTTCTAAAGCTTTCGATTCTTTGGACCATTTTTTCCATACTAAAGTCATTGTCATTTTCCAACAGCTCTATTCTATGGTTCCAATCTTTCCTCTCTGACAGGTCCAAGCGATTTTCATGCCCAACCAACCCCTTTCCTCTTCCTCACTCTATCCTCAGGTGTGGCACAAGGCTCAAGCATCTCTCCTCTCCTTTTCAACTGTTACATCAACGATCTTCCTAAACCTGTTCACCACTATTCCTACCATCTATATGCTGAAGACTTCCAAATCTATTTATCCTTTCCTCCTGAGCTATCATTTGCGTTCACCAGTATTAAGCAACACCTAGATAGCATTAAAGCCTTGGCAAAGCTAAACAATCTGGAATAAAATGCAATGAAAATCCGGGCCATTGTTGGAAACCCCATGTCACCCAAATTAATAATTTGGTAAATTATTCCATCGATCTCGGCATCTACTTACACTATCTACCCGGAAGCTTCTCGTATAATCCTTCATCTTCCCCCACTTTGACTACTACAGTGTGGTATATGGGGGCCTGTCGAAAATGATTGAGGGCCGCTTAAAACGAATAATGAATTGTGCTTTAAGATTAGTTCTTGGTACTCCGAGGCGACCCCGGGAGTCACATCACTATGACGAGTTAAAGTTGCTCATCCCTCCCATTCGTAGACAATATTTCCTTAGTGCTTTTATATACCAATCCATTAACTCGCAACACCCTTCATATATCTACAGTCTACTCCAATTTGAATCCTCTGTCCAGCACTCTAAAACAAGATCCCGCCTTTTCGATCTCTATATTCCTTCCAACTGAGCCAAGGAATTCAACCGTTCCTTCCTCGGCCGCTCCACCACTCTGTGGAACTCAATCCCTCCTTTCATCCGCCATGCTTCTTCACTGGCTTCATTTAAATCCTTGCTTTTCCAACATCTCTTGACATCCCAAAAAGACGCTCTCTAGGCAGGTCAATCTTCCGCTTGAATAAATTAGTATTGAATACTCGATCTCGTTGCCTACGTGTTTCGTTTTTTTTCCCCAAAGAAGATATAGAATATGTAAATACTTTATTGCATGCTATCCCTTTAATTTATTTTATTTAGTTATTTCGTTATTAACTATTTTATTAATTTCGTTTATAATTATTTTGTTAATATTAATATATTTATTTTCGACATATATGTTTATAGTTAAAATCCTGTCAGGTTTCCTAATTTTTATTTTTTTCATTTCTATTTCTATTTTTATCATGTTTTTGTCACTCGTAATTACTAAATGATTCATGATTCGTTATGATGTAGCCTTCTGGCCAGATGTGTGATTGTTATTCTTTAGGGAATTGGTCCCGGAATAAAGTTTTTTTTCTATTCTATTCTATCCTTGTACAAATATTTGAGTTCAAATTTATTGTGGCAAATTATTTACTCTGTTAACAGCTGTGGATGGACCCGGTGAGATCTGGAGACACTCCTTGGGCTCACCCATCCTCTATAAAGTGGGTATCCTTAATTGAGGGAAAACTTTGCGCGTGATCTAGAACTAATCGCCTCTCTGCATAACTTTTGTCCTAGAACCAGTACAGTCTCTACCACGTACTGAACCTTCAAGGGTTGTAGCGGTACAAACATATGATTACGAAAAAATAATCATCCCTTTGGCAAGTCACACAATTTCTGTGCCAGGTTCTAAAACAGATTTTATTATTATTGTATTCATGATAAAACCCACCTACATCCATCAACAAACATGCTGACAATATATTGATATTATCACGCATATATAAAAGTTATAGATGTTATCAACCGTTAGCAGTTGATCTATACATTAATGATTCACATGTATACACATAAGTCTATATGATAAATGACAATGATAATCAACGAAAGGATCTTAAATTGCACATAATAAACAATAAATTATAATAATAATAACATAAAACAGAGACTAATTCAAACAAATCGAGTTGATGTACGCTAAAATTCAACGCACGTTTTATTCCTAACTCCCCCTAAAGAGTTTAAATTAATAAATTTATTCATTTCTTGAATTTATTATGAGCTTAGCCCGCTAGTAAAGTAAACAGAAGTGTTTTACACCGAAGATGGCAGTTTTGTAGAGAGCGCTACTGTCGCCCATCGGGCTCACATTTCAGTCTTATCTTGGCTACTTAGTCATTATTTATTGCAGGGCATGAATTGTCATAATTCCTTCCTTAAATTTTCTGCTAAAGCCTCTCAAGACAATTCATTAAGGAAGAATGAATTTTAACAAGCTGTATTCCAACTGATTTCCTAGTGATGCTCCATTCATGTCACGTCCTTAGAAATTGATATTTCTCAGAGGTTCGTGATGGAGAATGCGGTAATACTATATACTACCGTATCGTTTTATATTACAATATATATTTATATGATTCAAATGTAAAAAAACTATATATATATATATATATATATATATATATATATATATATATATATATTAATTTTTTTTTTTTTTTTTTTTACTTTTCTTGACTGTTATGGAAATAATATAATATTTAAATCTTGAGTTTCAGTCTTTTATTTCTTTATTAATTTTTCAGGCGACGTTTCGAGACTGGTTAGACTCATATTCATGCCCTGACAGTGATTTAAGTATTATATTATAAGATTTAAATATTATATTATTTCCATAACAGTCAAGAAAAGTAAAAAAAAAAAGCTCATTTGTTCACTGTAGATTTATATTTGATACACACTGTAGATTTGTAAAGCTCATTTATATCAGTAGATTGATTGTCAGCCTCTCCCATGATCTTCCTATGATAGATCCCTCATCCACGTCTACAACATATTAAAATCAAATTGAATCCAAACAAAATAGAATAGTTATAATTACTTATATAATAAAAAATCTAAATATTTTGCAGAAAATCTAAATCATTATCACACATTTAGCACGTCAAATCTTATTGACTTCCTTCAGTAAAGTGTGCTCAGTAGAATGTAAGCATACGGGAAAATGGTTACAATTATTTTCGAGGATGTTTTTTCGGTTAATAAAATAACATTAGTTAAGCAATGTATTTTTTAAATATATTATTATTTTTTTTTTTTTCTATCCCTCCTAGAATTTTATTTACAATTATATACAATTACAATTATTACTTAATAACCACAATGCTTCTATACAATATTAAGACCTTCTCTTACCTTTCGGTATTTTAAGGTATTACAAAAAGTACTGAGCCCACTGATGGCGGTTTATACTCTAACCGGCACGTGGCCGCTGGCGTTATACAATACAAAACGGGGAGGGACCGTTTAACGGGATTAGGAGAGTAAGTAGGAAAGAGGAAAGAGGAAGAAGGAAGAAGGAAAAGGAAATAAGGATAAGGACAAGGGAGACCTCACCCCATCCCTAGATCATCGAGAGCACATCGACCAAGGGGACACTGCCCTGCCATTTCCCGGGTATGGGAGGTGGTTTAATATCCCTAAAGAGGGGGTTCATACAGGCCTTCAGCCCATCAAAGAATTTGATGTGCCGCCGACCTATGTACTCAGGCACCGAGGGGAGCCGAAGCTCCTCCCGAATCGTGGTGTTACGTGCCCTCTCGAGCGATGTGCCTTTGTACTATTTTCCTAAGGATGGAGTTCTGCCATGCTTGGAGCTTGGTTATCGTGGTTCTGAAGAGGTGCCTCATAAGCGGAGCACCATAGAGCATCGTCGGTCTAATTAAAGATTTATAGATCTGAAGTTTTAATCGGAGAGAGAGCTGCGGCGATACTAGCAGATGGTAGAGCCTATACGATTTTAGTCGGGCTAACTTCAATCTCTCCAGGGCGTGCCTTGAGAAGGTTAAATGCCTATCAAAGTGAACACCGAGGTAGAGGATTGAAGTAGAGAGACTTCTGTCTTCGCCGTCTATGTTAAAAAGTTTAGGCAAAGCCTTCTTGTGGTTCGTCTGGAATGACATCACGATGGCGTCCGTCTCAGACGGATTCACCCTGATGCCATTCAGTTTCAGTTCCTTGACTATAGTCTGTGTCGCAGTCTGTGCCTTTTTAAGGGCATGTGGGGCGTTGACGCTGGAGGCATAAATCCCTATATCATCGGCATAGGCTGCTACCACTGCTCCTGGATGCTGTATTGCGACCACGGGTGCTGTGAAAATCACAAACATCAGCGGTCCCAATACAGAGCCTTGAGGTACTCCACAGGTGGTGGTGCTAGAAGTCGAATAGTCACTGCCGACTCGTACGACGTATGACCTTCCGCTAAGATAGCTTCGGATCAAACGGCACAGCGAGGCGGGGAAACTAAACTCTTCCAAGCGTCGGAGTAACAGCTCATGAGACACACAGTCAAAGGCTTAGGTGCAGTCCAGTGAGATGAAGGCCGTAGCTCTGTTCATGTGCATATGCTCTATGGCGTGCGCTTGCAGTTTGGCCAGATGATGTTCACAGGCGACTCCTCTCTGAAACCCAGTCTGCTCCGGCGGGATGATCTCGTGTTCTCTGCAGTGCTTCGACATGTGATGGTGGACCAGTTTCTCGAAGATCTTACTCATGTGAGAGAGTAGGCTAATCGGCCGATAGTGCTCCGGCAGAGCCCCACTCTTCCCTGGCTTGAGTAGCGGCACTATGACAGCTTGTTTCTTAAATATATTAATGTTTTTTGGGAGATTTTATATCTCGGTTTATGTGGTTCATTAATTACTCATGGATATTTAGCAATGTTGAATTTAGGTTGGTTAATCAATCTAGATCATTCAAGTGGATGTCATGCCCCATAAACCATAAATAAATTACATTCCAATGATCAGGAAATTTATAATAGTAAACAAAACAACTAGAAAAATTGTATCCGATAAATTTGTTGTAGCAATCCAATTTTAGTAAGCCGAGCCAATTGGTCTTCAGATTGCAGTCACCCAATAAGCAGCTTAAAGAATATGACTTTGACTGATCCAAAAGGAAAATGCTATCAACAGTCTCTTCGATATAATGGGCCTTAATTACTTTGACTTCCTTCTCCTTCTTTTGAATGACATTCAAATTAAATAAGTAATGTAAAAAAGAAAGAAAGAAAGGAGGCCATGCAATGGAGGTAATAACAACGCTAGTATTTTGTAAGTCAAATTGCCATCCTATTCGTCAAATGCCCTGATTGAAACCTAATCGAATCTCTTTTTATACATACCTAAATTAAAACTAGTTGTTGAAATATAAGGTAATTCAGTCGAAGTATTTTGGATGCAGTTATAAAAAATATGACTTCAGGATTACAGGTCGGGTCTTATCAGATAAAGTAACTATGATAAATAATAAGATAAAGTAATAATTAGTTAAGAGATTACATCTATTACATTATTACTACATTTATTACATAGCATACGCCTGATTCCATATCCTAACAAATATATTTAAAAGACTCTTCGGTAATTTAAATCATAAAGATATTATTTTAAATATCCATTGTTTCTTCCGATCCAATGAGGATGTGGAGACATCACTGAATGGAATGTTTCAAGCTGTAAGTGTACTCTTGCACTGTTGGCTTTGGGGTGATTTGATATTCGGCATGTGTGCATAAGGTTTGTGTGACTTACTATTCACTGGAAATAGCAGCCTCTATTGTGGTTGCAACGAGTTGATGTGATCCGTTTAGGCTCTAGGATAACAGGAATGAAATAATAGGTGCTACGAGTTAATAAGCAAATGTGATCAAATGGTAAGTATAGAGATATCAAGTAACTAAATGTATTAACAATGGTCTATCGGTAATGAACCAATGACTAAGTCATTAAAATGTCACATTAGCTATCCTTTATCATTTTATCTATACACTATCTTTATCTTACAATATATCAGAGACACTATGGTGTAAGGGAGGAGGGAAAAGGTTGATTATTTATTTAACGTCATTTAATGTTTCTAAGGCTAATCGGACGATTCTCGTTAAAAATCCCTGCCCTAATAGGGAGTAACTGACATCGTACAGGCTCGGAACCCCCGTTTTATGTCCTTCCAAAATGACGTCATAACCAAAGGTTTTTTACTCCCTTTAAAAAGTCTATGGCCACTCGCCGGGCTACGAACTCGCGAATTTGTGCTTAGTAGGTCGTTATACTAACCACAAGAACTAGGTCGCCCCCGAAGGAGAAGGTTAAAGTTGTTGTTGATCAATAGACCACGCCTACAAGAGTATGTAAATGAAAATAGATGAGGCAATCTCACTCTTAGTACGAGCAAGCAGGACGTGAAAGTCAACGTGAGGGTTGTGAATCCCTCGGACCAGTTGAGAACTTTAAAACAGTCAAAAGATGTTCACTCAATGAATTATTGGTCTAATTTAGACTATCATAGAATTACATCCTATAAAAGATTGTATTCTTGTCTTTAATTCACACTAACAGTTATATCATATTTAGGTTGAATTGCCTCACTGTATGTAACTATTGATTCATGACATTAGTGTGAGTTTTATTTACTTACTCTAAATAACTCACCCTACTTTCAACAAATCTCAAATCAGTTTCCTTACGTGGGTTTATGCCTAACTGAAATGATGATATTTATTTCATTCAAAAAAATCAGTGGAATGTTATCAGACCTATTGTTCGCAGGATTCGCCACAATATCATACATTCAATCCGGAAAAAATCAAATAAGTATAACATATAATAGGTATGCATATATAATCTGCGGTATCGGATAAGCAGTTCTTTCCTAATGTGGGTTCACATTTTCATCTTGAAATATAGTATCCATTAAACTGATTGACCTTGTAAAGTACAATCCCGAGGAACGCCTTGGTGTACCTGCTCAGACCTCGCTCGACCCACTTCCCCGGATAGAGAGTCAGGAGACTCCTTTGTATTCCCGCAGCGGGCCAGTACCCTGCTCTAGGAGGGACTTACATTAGCATCAGACCGCGGCAGGAATTTTTATTGATGTCACAAAGGACTTCCGCATGAGTTGTAAAGGTCGAGTATATGCCCTCCTAATGTGGTGGGAGCATGAAATAATAAAACAGCAGCCAGCCCAGTTGTAATATATATTTTTTAAGACCTTCTTTACTTTATTATATTCAAGAAAAATATCATAGTACTACGTTTGAATATAGAGTAAGTATATGAGTAAAACACCGGACTAATTACACATCAATGAGATAATAACACGAAAAAATACGCATCAATGACACTGGATCAAGTTTATCATCCTTTTTACTAAACAACAAAGACAGAAAAATGGTATTATTGGATTAAGCAATACATAATCTATCAATATAAACTGCTCACAAATTGAAGTGGACTACTTAAGAAAATGAAGATATTTTATAATTTACCTACTTGATTGATTTGAGGTTTTCTTCCATTTAAAAAAAAAAATATTTTATCAGCACTTTCACATTGTTAAAGAGATAAAAACAAAAACAAAGTCTTAGTATCAGTACTTAGAGCTGAGCTGCCATTTTCCACTTGTGTTTTGTAAACATGATTTACCTTTTTTCTTCAGTATTACTTCAACCAATTCACTAGACAGTGTTTAACAATGTCTTTACGACAACTTAGAGTTGAAGAACTCGAAAGGGCATTTAAGTGCTTTTAGAGTTAGGCCATTCTCAACGTGATGTCGGTCGTAGGCTTCACTGCTCTCACACAGTCATTGGACGAGCATGGTCTCGATACCAGGCAACAGGTACTGCTCAGTACACACATGGAGGAGGCTGAGTTCGAAAAACCACCCTTCAGCAAGACCGATATCTCAAAATCCAAACCATTAGACAACGAGGTTTAACAGCTCGGCAGCTGCAAAGCTTTTTTCAACAAGCAACGGGAGTCCGCATTTCAATCGAACGGTTAGAAACCGCCTACATGAAGTTGGTTTGAGGGCAAGAAGACCGGCAAGGAGGTTTTATTTAACCAGAAAACAAAAGGCAGCAAGACTCCCATGAGCTCGTGAGCATGTTGATTGGACTGATGAGGACTGGGGCCATTTTTTATTTACTGACGAATCGAAATTTCTTCTCCATCATCAAGATCGACGTTTTAGAGTGTGGCGAGAGACAACCCAGCGATTTAGCCCAGGTATGACTGAACCACTTCGCTCTAATGGAGGAGGCTCAATAATGGTGTGGGGAGGGATAACGAGTAATCGAAAAACTCAGCTTGTCCTGTTTAGAAATAATATTATAACCGCACAAACCTACCTCAGCAACGTCATCAGACTTTATAATTATTCCTTTATCCCAAGAAACGGATTGGAACTTCATTCTTGTTGATGATAATGCTCGTCCTAATAGTGCAAGGATGATTAAACGTTATTTAGCAGAGCAAGAAATATCGCGCATGAACTGGCCTGCTTGTTCACCAGACATGAATCCAATTGAACATGTTTGGGACAAACTCCAACGGCAATTGCACATGCGTTCACCTTGTCCAGATAACTTAGATGAACTTGCTGGCACCTTAATTGGGGAATGGGCTAATCTACCTCAAGATTACATATTGAGCTTAATCAAATATAAAAACAATTTATTAATATAAAAACAATACATAAAAATAAATTAAGGAAATGGGTATAGGTACCCTTTAAGGTCATAACCTGTGATAGGGTTACCCTCACAATTCTATTAATTAAGATGAAGTCTTGGCCTGAGAGCATATAAAAAAGAAAAGTTACGTTGTAAAAAAGTAAAGTAGACTATAAATTCAGAAGTGCTGTGCAGTGAATGATCTATATCTTTTCTGAAAAAATATATTCTTTCAGAGTAGTGCAAAAGATTTTTGTGGTTGAAGCATTTTTTATTCTGTTGGGAAGGTTATTAAAATTTCGTGGCGCCATGTAAACAAAAGACGACTTAAAAAAAGTATAACTAGGTGTAGGCACACTATAAAGGTTTCTACGTCTGGTTCCATATATAGCCGGATGGAGATCAATATTACCACTTCTGATAAAAAATACTCTTAAGGTTTTGTACAAAAACAAATAGTTAACGGGCAATACCCGCAGTGAAATGAAAAGTGGTCGAGAAGGTTCCCTACTGGCTTTCCTCAATATTGATCTGACAACTTTTTTTTGAAGAATCAGTAACGGCTTAATTATACTGGCATAGGCACCACCAACATACAATCCCATATTCTAAAACAGAATGTATTAGAGCATAGTAAAATTTCAACAAAAAGGAGTGGTCACACTTATTGCGAATGAAATGAAGTTTTCGTAGCCCTAATTTTACTTTTTTTGAAATGTAAGAAATATGTGCTCTCCAAGACAGCCTAGAGTCAATGACTATTCCTAAATATCTAAATTCAAATACTCTTTCAAGAGGGATACAATTAACTCTGCCTGAACAAGCTTGATCATGAAAGATTAACTGAAAATCTGATCTAAAATTATTTCTAGGATCAAAACAAAGAAATTAAAATTTACTATTTAATCAAATAGTAGCCAGGGACGGGTCTCCCTCCTGGGTCTCACTCAGCGTCAATAAAATGGTTACTCTTAATTGCGGAAGAAACTCAACGGTTGAGTCTGACCTCGGGAAAATCACCTTTCTGCACAACCGCTGTCTCAGAAACATTACATCCTATATCATGTATTTAACCCTACGTGGTTTGCACTGGTACCGATTTATTTTTAATCGTAAAATTTGAATAATTTTCAAGTTTTCAGCAATAAATATTGAGATAATAATAAAAGCAGATAGAATCCGCAGGCTGCTTTCGTAAACAACAGGTACCTTTCCTGCTTACGTCTACAAACTTACGTCTACGCAACACCACAGCATCCAAACCCATAATAATATCAGTTAGATAAAATCAAAATGCGATTAAAAATTCATAAAAAAATTAAATAACAAAAGAAAAGTGCGAACTTTTGATGGGTAAACTAGTTACTTATAAGTTAGAAATTCATTAGAAACAAATAATAGCTTTAAAAAATATGCAGTAATAGGAAACAAATTTAAAAACTAGAGAATAATTAAAATTATAATTTTATTGTTTGGATATCGGAAAAATAAAAAATGTTGCTTTTTAAAAAAATATCATAATGACTATACTTTTAAAAACATTATCCAACAAAATATTTAAAACGATTGACATCAACCACCCCACGCTATTTTACGAAAAAATATTTTTTTTTTCTTATTTTAAACTTATTAAAAAGAATTTTCTACTTTTTAGTTTTCCGATATTCTGACAGTAAAATTAATATTTTATTTTTACACACATCATTTTCACCGGAATTTACTTCCAAGAATTTTATTTCAACTTTTTGTTTCTATAAAGTACATCCTTCCATAATTTACATCCAGGATTCCATAATATTGGAATTTTTCTATAAATTCTTATTAGAAGTAGATTTTATATTTATATAAGATATGTTCATATTCAGGTAACACGACCGGTCCACACTAGCCCACGCGCTTCACTTTGAGTTCGGGCAAAAACCGACAGCTGGCGGAGCGCGGATTAACCTCCACAAACTGCTAAAAATGCTCCGCATCCGGCGGGGATCAACGCGGAGCACAGTTGATTCGCGAACATAGTGGATACGGGGCCAAAAACAGTTCTTTTGTTGATTTAACCCTTTTCTTGGTAATGTATCTGTGGAGATACATCAGAATTTTTTCAATTTTTTTTCTTGACATCCTTTGGTCATAAGGGTTAAGTGGTATGAATATCATTTTGATATTAAAACAAATAAAACTCTGCCAAGTTAAGGGTTAGTAGTTTGAAGACGCACAATTTACTAATTTAAGATACTAACAAAACCCTTATTTACATAAGAGATTTTAAATTATCAAACAAAATTTCGGCTACTAACCTACACTAATAAGCTTCCAAAGCAGCGCTTTCCAAGACAATAGATGAAAGAGGCAGGAATACTAAACAGGGAGAAGTTAGAGCGACGATAAACAAGAAAACAAATTGGTAGGAATAAATCTAATAAGGATACAGAGAGGGAAGTAGCCTTAATGATATTGGCTCGAAGGGAGGAGATAGGGGAAATATAGGGGCTGCCCAATCGATAGCTTCTTTCTACTGTCCAGTCTATTATTCCGATGGGAGGGTAGTCTCTGCTCCTTGTTTAGTCACGGCTAACTTACTCCACTTTATTTATGTGCTAATAATTGCTAATTGCCCAATATATTTTAGTTAAATATGTACCTATTGGATCGGTCAATATGAGATAAATTTGTTTAAATAATATTGGGAATACTCACTTATCTTGAAATGATCTTTAACATCGTTTTGAAACAGTAAACGATTCTGTCCATAAAAAAAATTAAACCATACTCAATAATTATAAATTATTTTGTATACATTAATGGTATTCAACCTTATAAACCCAAGTGTTGTGAGTTCGGATTCTACGAAATTCCGTAGGAGTTAATACCCCGTATTGTGATTTTCAACATCGTCACATACCAGGTCTATGTTTTGTTCAATGGACAGTCTTCTTCATAGAAATACCTACAGATTCTGTCACCCCTGCTCTCAACAACCCCCTCCTTTCAAATGAAACTGTTCCACGCCCCCCTCCTGTTCAAATATAAGCCTTCCACGTTCTCTTGCAACAAATTTGTATGGGCATGTGAAAAAAAAAACACAAGAATTACATTGGAAACAAAACATTTAGTTTTACTATCAGAATAGTTTTTCAATTATTTTATTTTATTATTTTTGTCTTAAGTAGGGAGTGGAGTAGCTAAGTGGTAGAGCGTTGAGTTTCCATGATGAAGGTTCTGGGTTTCAAATCCCGCTCGTTGCAAGACTTTTATTTAATCTGTTGGCAGCCGGAGATCGATTACATGGGAACTAGGGCCCTCCTGAGGCTCTCCCAGCCCGTATAAAGTGGGAACCCAAAAAAAGGAGGAATTCTGGCAGTTGAACATGATCCAGGACAAATCACCTACCTGCACAACTGATGTCCAAGAAACAGTATAGTCTCTACCATGTACTGAAACACCAGATCCTTCAGGGTTTTTTTTCTTAGGTATAAGCAATTAAATTGTATTTTCACTAGCACCAATTTATTTTTTAAAAAATGAAATAAATTAGGTGATTAGTTTTTGTAAATAATCAATTAGTAAATAATCAAAAATGGCCCCAGTCCTCATCAGTCCAATCAACATGCTCACGAGCTCATGGGAGTCTTGCTGCCTTTTGTTTTCTGGTTAAATAAAACCTCCTTAACCGTGAACAGCAGGCCAAGTGGATTTAAAATCCAAGGGGAGGGAGAGCGACACAAAAAAGTTTAGTAAAGTATAATAAATTCATTCAAAAGTATTTCAAGTTTTATTTGGTACCCTCAGGAGAACCGTTCGAATTTGTGCTGTTACATCCAATAGCAAGTTAAATGCTTAATGGAGGAGAGAGATATTTTGGGGGGGAATGCAGTAAAAAAAACACCTAATAAGTCAAGTGTTTCACACAGTTCAACCCAGCCGCCTTTCCTATTAACCTTGAAGATGACCAACAAACGTCGGCACAAATAAAAAATAAGTCTTGACTTATTTGGTGTTTTTTTTATTACACCCCCCTACTATATCCATCTCCCATTATATCATCTAGTCAACTATATTCCTCTCTAGCATAAATGGTTATTGTTTAAATAGTGGTATTATTTTTTTAAAGTAATCGTTGTCGGTAAATTTAAGTGAAATTTGTAAATTTATTGTTAGCGTAAAATAAATCAAATTGAAATATTGCTGAAGTTTGGATATTTTATGATTTTTATTTCGTTTTAATATTTAAATACGTAATTTGATTTATTTTTTTTTAGAAATTAAGTATATAGTAAGCTAATTAAAAATATATGAAGCTTAGAAGATGATATGAAGTATTAAATAATACAATTACTATATGTTGACAATAAGGACAGCGAAGACGGAGAGTATAATAAGAAAATAATTGAGCGGTTCCATTAAGACCGCAAAGGATACAGGATATACTCCTCGTTATCGGGGATCGTGCCTAGAACCTGATGAGACGCCGTCTGTTTCTCGTCTTCCTTCAATGTCTTCATAAATCCAAATATTTGTTCTATTTCTTATCGTCAATTAAATCAATTATTAAATAATATCACTAGGATAATTATTTAATTTAAATCCTAAATGCGCTTGATAAATTCAATGTAGAGAATAAAATAGGGTTACGATTAATATGTTCAAAGGGTTAGATTTTCGATATTAAAATGTTATTTATACAACATCACTAAAGTTTAAATTTAAAATGTTAACTATATTTTCAAAATAGTTCATACTCTTATAGAATTTCAGAAAAAAAAATCTCTATAACTATAATATATAATATTCATAAAGTTGGGCTGAAGTTGATAGGAATAAAAGCGACTTGAGAATGTTCCATTAAATCGACGGCTTATGTGCAATAGGTCGTATCCCCTTAACTATAAATTTTACAGGAGAGACAAAAAACATGTCAGTTATAGTATTCAAGATATATTTGATATTTTTTTAGATATTGAAATAATAAAACAGAGATTTTTTTTAGGGTGATGAGGCATACGACGTATTGTAGGGACAAAATATTGACTATGAGAATCAAAAGGCACCAAAAACGCAAAAACATATTGTGTGGGATACGACCTATTGCGCCTAAAACGTCGAAATATAAAAAAAAAAAAAACCAACATTCATCTAAAGTTGTCGAAAAATTGTCGTTTTAGCATTAAGATTTCCTTCTAAAGAAATGCGCTTTAACACATATTTCTTACATTTTTTTTACCTTTAAACTTTTATAAAGGAATCAACTAGTACCTTGATAATGACTTTTATTGAACTGTAAAACGAGCCTTATATTAAACGTAAAATCCTTCTATTTCTTCTATTACTTATCTGTAGTGACGAGTTCCGGTCCTGGTCATATCTTTTCTTTTCAAATAAAATATTTTAAAAAATTATATCATATAACAATAAAGTAAATTATAATAATATTAATGACTTAAAATCAACTAGATCCAAAAATAAAGTAATGTTCAATTAACATTCTCCCCGTGTATACATCACAAATCGCGAGAACACTGAGATATAGGATCAGTGAAAAGAATTGATATGACTGACAGAGAAACGAGGAAGGATGTCCGAGATGGTTAAGGCCACGGAGAGGTGAGAGACCCGGGTTCGAGTCCCGGTCCTGGCCATATCTTTGCTTTTCAAATCAAATATATAAAGAAATTTATTTAGGTTTGCGAAAAAATACACATTAAAATGCACAGGAATGAAGTACGATATTTAGGAAAAAGGGCGAAGTACGAGTATGTTCACATAGATTACAATAATTTTTAACAGTGGCAAACAATGTTTCCTGGCAATTTAGATGAAATATGTGTATCAGATCGGAACTTAACCCGTTTCCGATCTTTAGCTCCCTCATGTAGCCTACGATAAGCCCAAGAATAGTTATTATATATTTTTTTTAACTTCATTTTTTATTACATAGCGGATCCTGAATTTTAATCAGAGGTTTCAAAAACTACTAAAATTATGATCTATGGAATCACCACCTGCTCACTTTCACTTATTTTGAAATCTGCAATATCATTGTGCTATGTTTTTATACACGTAAAGTAAAGGGATGAAAATAAAGACTTATTCATATTATTCCACTCAAGCCTATCTTTATTTATTTGGTACTGTTCTGTACATAATTTTATGACTAGACTGGTCGTGGCGATAGAAGGGAAACGTAAATTGGCGTGGCTCACATACCTCAAATATCTTATCATGATATTAACAGGAAATTCCGCATAGAATTAATTAAGATAATGTGTTCATGCCTCCGCTAACCGCAGCGGCTCCTATGTGCGTAAAATTGTAGAAAACGGAAACAAAATTAAGAATTTTATCATTGTAGAACTTTTATGCCCCCTTAAAAGAAGGTAGTTGAAAACAAACATACAAATAATTAGATTATATCTCTATTATGGCAATTGATGAAGCTCATAGAAGAAGGGCAAATCCACAATGATATATATAACGAACACGGCAGACAAATCTGTCGAAAATGTTGAATTTTGGTGACATTCTGTTCACCAATCCTATCTCCCCGTGTTCTCGCAATTAAACAGCATCTGAGCTCCTTCCTTTGGCATTTCCAACTTACTAAAACTCTTAACCTATTTCTATTTTTAAATTGCTTTCGAATCGGTAGAGTCATAAAATAATTGCTTCAAAATTAATACAAAAATTTAGGTATGTATTTTTCTAGTAATACATTGGAAGATAAATAGGACCATAAAGCACGACTGGTTTAGGTAAATGGGTAATTTACCATTTCGGTTACGGCTCACAAAAAAAAAAAAAAATATAAATCAACAATCATCTAATCAGATAAAAAAGAGTTCTGGAAGTGAATTCATCCCTCTATGTGTAAAAACGTCCACTTTACAACAAAGGCTTGTTATAAACAGATAATGACACTTTGGTATGTCATTATCTTCCGTATACAAATATATGGAAATATATCACTTGCACTTTCAGAATTAATGATATCCAAGACCAAAAAGATGTGTCCATCCTTTTTCATCATTCCCTTATCTTGTTGGTTTTCCATATTTTTTTGCGGTAAGCCTTTCCGTGGTCGATGATCTTTTTCCTTCCAGCCAAGAACGTTATATCGAGGAGATCACAAAGAAGACTCCGAGATTACGAAGTAACGTGTTGGTCCCAGGAAAGAAGATAAGTCCATAGGACTTTTTATACTGGCCACCATTACCTCACAATCAGTATGAAGCTAAAAACTTTGAAATGTTTGGTATATTATGATCTTTATGCATTAAATAATTGACTTATCTGATTATCTAACAAACATCGCTCATCTTTTCCATCTAATACATTAGTGATACAATGGATTTTGCATTTCCATCCTTGTACTGTATTTTTATTAATCTACTAAAATAACGGATTAGAACTGCTAATGTACGTATTATAATATACTCTTTTATTATCCTGAATTTTGCCCGAATTCGGAATCAGTACTAAGGATAACTAAGAACCATTCGACTAAGTGGACTGCTAACATGTTGCCGAAGGATATGAAGCAGATGATGGATGATACATCCGTCACAGATTTTAGAAAAATTATCTAGTCTGTTAAGGCTTTAACGGAATTCCAGATTTGTCAATTTAAATTGTTAAGATATACCGGTAAATATGCAGGATCGTTGGGGTTCATTCAATATTTGATTAAGGACTTTAGTATTTCCATATCAATGGTTTTAAGAACTCGAGGCCAAGTAATATTCAATGTAGTGAGTTCCGGTTTATCAAGGGTTGATAACTGAAAAAAAAAATGATCTGTAACAGTCCGTCTCGAACTCAGAAACTAGCACCTACGTAAGGAGGAACCGGTCTCTTTAGCTTTAGGTTTAATAGGAATATTTAAAAATAAAACAAATTTCAAGTTTTAAAAAAATTTCGATTGGTTGATAAAATAATTAAAATAGGAATTCTTTTTTTTACCAATACCCATTTTTTTAAGTCACATGAAACTTTCAAATGCGTCAATAGAAAAGTTAAGTTCATTGGGATTTGACATTGTTCTCGCCGTTTCAGGCTACTTCATCGTCAACAAACGCTCTAAGCTTCCAATTAATTACAAAAACGCATATACATGACAATCATTAGACCCCTCAGAACTTATGGGGTAGAGCTTTGGGCTCCACTAAGTCATCGAATTCTTCTGGTATTTAATCCTTACCATCCCAAATCCTTCGTAAAATCCTCAATGCTCTTTACTTTGTTCCGAACGAAGTAATCCATAATGGCCTTAACGTCTCATTTGTAGCAACAATCAGCAGATTTGGCTCGAATCTGATGCCAATCTTTTTATGACAAACTTTATTCTCACTCAAACCCACTCGTTTCAAACTTATTAAGCTCTTCAATTCCTGATATTCCTCCGAGGTGGCCGAAAAGAATATGACCTCGTGGCCTTCTAAGATGAATTTATTATTTTGAGTACTACCACTCGGTAGTTTCTCTTATTGTCTTTGTTCATGCCAATGTGTACAATTCATTCTATTTACTTCTTGTATTAGTATAATACATTTGCAAATTTCAATGAATAAAAAAACTCATTGTTTTTTGAAGGAGCAATATGTAGAACAGTATGGCGGTCGGTAACAAGCAAGTATTAATAATAGGCATTTTAAAAAATCAATAAATATCGTTATTATGAGCAGGTATGTTTCATAGTTGTACAACCTTTGAATATAAACTTTCCGAAGCGATCATGAATGCTTCCGAAATCGCGATGCTCGTAGTATATTATTCATCAGAAGAGCAGGACTGGCGCAGTAAATAGAATTGCAAATGGGCCAGTGCCGCAGGGCCAAGTAAATTCACCTGCCTGGCGTTCGTTTGCGGTCGTTCTCATCAATCAGTGACCGCAGCGCACTCTGTTGTCTATATTTTGCTTTCAAGTGCTCATCCCATCCGCTACACTATCCTCCTATCGTCCCAACAGTTTATTTACCCCGGGCCATTACAGCGCTAGGGATTATAATAAAACTTTTCGGGACACACGAGGAAGTAGGGGGCGACTGGCGAACACTTCGGCAACACTTAGAGGTAATTAAGGGAGACGAAGCGTGTCGACTTTCCTCTCAAGTTCACACTAGAATCGTTACGGGGTGAGGATAGCAATTAGAGGCTAAGTTCTTGAACAATTATCAACTTGGTAATTGCTATGAAAATTTGAATAGTGGTCCGTGGAAACCTCGCCAAGATCCTATCTTAGAGGTCGCTCTAACTAACCAAGGTTGGAATCGAATAGACAGAGAGATAATTATTTTTAAAAAATTATAAATTGCTGCGTGTGAAATTGATATCGCAGGAGAAAAAGAAAACTTATTATGAAAACATGTTAAAGTTTATTCATAACCTAAATTAATTTTTATTAAATTTATGACTTAAATTGCTTAATATCTATTCATGATCCGTACTTTTTATCTATTTGATTTTTTATTTACTTTTTTGGCCCTTTATACAAAATACTTCATGATTTGTATTAGGGAGCCTTTTCTTTCTCTATCCATGTTTGTTATTCCAGAGAGACCTAGTCCCATAATAATGTAACTTTTCTATTCTATTGTAAAGTTCTTTTACCATGACTCTAATTTTCTGAATGGTAAAAATGAACCCTACGTAATTAAAAGTGATGCCTCAAATATTAAATATTCAGAAATCAAAAAATCAGTCAATAATATTTCATATTTTTAATGACAATGATGTTTTGTTTAAAGAAATTTATTTGAACTTTAAAAATCCTCATACAAGATTGAACAAACAAGAAACTGCTCGACGTTTTCGCCTACTTCAACATTTACTGGACAAACGTTCAAATATCCTAATTAATTTCAAAAGACTCATTTACAGGACAATTATCAGACCTATTTGGACATACGGAGTTGAGCTTTGGGGCTCTACTAAACCATCCAATTCATCTCGTATCCAATCCTTACAATCCAAACTTCTCCGTAAAATCCTCAATGCTCCTTATTATGTCACAAACAAACTCATCCATCATGACCTTAATTTCACTTATGTTGCTGATTTGGCCCAAACTAGATACCTATCCTTTCATGAAAAGCTCCAAACACACTTGAATCCGCTGGTCTCTCAACTTGCTTCCCATAATATTCCTCATAACCCTCCGAAGCGTCTGAAAAGAAAATGGCCTCGAGACCTTCTACTATAGAACTTTATTGGAGTGCTATCAATGAGTAGTTTCTCCAAAAGTTTTATTTTTCATGTACTTTGTTCATGCAGCAGATTTAGTTGATCTAATATAATTACAGTTGTAAATATCAATAAATTATTGTAAAAAAAAAATTTAAAAGAACTTAAAAAATAATAGATTAAAGCACGTGGATAAATTCCCAATTTGTTTATTATATCTAACAACAATGCATAACCCTAATAAATAAATAGTTATTTAATTTCATTTGTGTTGCCATTATTTATTGCAAAAAAACGGTTCGGCAGGATGTCGCTTCAAAGGGAGTCACAAAATGTTTTAACTTTTCATTCGTTTCCCTTTTAATATCTTCAAAAAATGCAAATTATGATGAACGTTATTATGGAAAAGAGGACGTAATCATGGGAAATATGTATACTTCGTTAATCATTTCTTCTAAAAATAAACGTCTCAATAAACATATATCATTTATACTTCGAAATGTTAGTTGAAACTGTAATCACTTTTCCATAATAAAGGTTATGATAACTTTTATTATTGGTAAATATTAAAAGGAAAACGAATGAACAGTTAAAACTTGTTCTGACTCATCTCGAAGTGACAACCAGCAGAATAATTACCTAAATTAATTTGAACTTTTTAAGAAATAAATTAAAGCACATGGATCAATCTCGAAATTGTAAATTATACCTGACAACATTACATAACCCTAATAAAGGAGTAAATAGTTAACTGTACATTTTGCTGCAATTATTTAATATTTGAAAAATTGGTAACAGTTCCGCAAGCCGCTTCGAGTAGAGTCACAAAAAATGTAAACTTTCCATATAAATATTTTCCAAAAAAACAAGCTATCGTGAACTTTAGTATACAAAAAATAATGTAATTATGGGAAAGATGTCTATTTTGGTAATATCTTCTTGAAACACGTTTCAACATACATACATCATCATCTGTTCTTCGAAACTTTTTTTTTAAACCTTTATTTCTGCAATTATTAGATGCATTAACATATATTTGTTCCTTTAACATCATATGATTCTTTATTCACAATGATCAATTAGGTTTATTAAAATATTTCATTACTACGACACGTGTTAAGATTTTTTTCTTACCCCTAGTGATAGCCCAAAAAATAGTCGGGACATCATAAATAAAAATGTTCTTCTTAATAGTATTAAGTATATTGATACATCATTTAGCGATATATACAATAACAATATATTAAGTAACTGAAACCTAATCAAACAAAGGGTATATATATATATATATATATATATATATATATATATACATATATATATGAGACGCTTGGGGACAAAGTTATAAGTAAGAAAGAACCGGAAAGCCTCCACAGTAAGGCGGCAACTGATACTTTGCAAACTTTGTTTAGGAAAGTTACCCCAAGCTAATGACATGAAATAGGATTACAGTTTAGAAGAGTTTGGATTGCGATTATCAATTTATACTACTGCTGGTCTAAACTTAGAGACAGAGGTGCATTAACAGATTCTACTGACGAAGTTTATGTGTCATTAGTTGTTTCAGAAATCATCAGGTTTTATGTTTTGAAATTTTAAAAAAACAAAAATATTTATCTATAGTATTTATGGGTACATCAATCGTTTTTTTGAACCTAAGACAGCACCAGAATATTCCGTGTGTTTAAAATAAACAGGCACTTTCAATGAGTTGAGAAATGTACCTACTGATTGAATCCATTTATCATAGTCAATATTTCCATAAAACAATATAAATTTATTTCATTTTGAGGCTCATATTACATCTTTTTAATTTTTAATGAATTTAAAATCATTTAAATACGAGTTAAATTGAAATAATATAAAATAATTTATGGAATGATTGCAAGCTACACAGCACCATTACTTACTTGCACCAGATTGTAATGTTTTAATAAACCGTTTGTTGTGTTAAAAAACAAAATAATGAATTATACAGTTTAACGAAAACGTAATAAATTTTTAATTACTTTGCATTAATTCTTTGTATACACTCCCTTATTTATGAATAATGAAAAATTATTTCTTAGTATAAATTTAAGGCGTGGTTCGACTTAGACTTAGTTTATTTATAAATGAATTTTATAAATAAACTATTAATAAATTAATGAATTATCTTTATTGATAAATAAAGAGGAGTTTTAGAGAAAATAAAATTTTCGATTGCTTTTACTATTTCAAAATTAAAAACAATAAGCTCGTGTTTATCTAAATATTATTTATGGAAACAATTTATAACAATTAACTATGTAGAGAGGAACAAAACCATTTCTTTTTGTAGTGATTAAAATATAAATAAGAAACATTAAATGTTAATAATGTTTACAACACAGTACTTCATTATTTACATGTTGTTTTTTTCAAAGGTGACTACGTAAGGAATGTTTAAAAAACGTAAACTATATATTCTGAAGCTCTCGAGTGTTAATACAGCAATGATTTTCAGAAAGATAATATTTACATATTTATTATCATTTCAGGAAAAAGAGCTCATGGCGCCCATTCTCCCTACAATGGCTTCATTATTAATTCAAGACCGCAGTTAACAGCTATTCCGGGATTACAATCTCTGCCCTGTTTTCATTAAAATATTTCTGTATTTAGAAAATTCTTTTTTGTTTACATCTTAAAAAGTGAAACATAATAATACATTTGCTTTTATAAACACGAACTGAAAAAGTAGGTACCTAAATTATAGTTAAGTCCATGGGGTTGATTAGAAACTGACTCAAGATTTCATATTGTAGCTAAAGGGTTGGTAGTATTGAATAGGTTTTATAATAACATAATAGTAGAATGTTTATTTGCGAATAATTCAAAAAATAATATAATTACTATTGTTTTTGTTAAATAGGGTAAGTTCCCATCAATAAGTTATCCGTTCATCAAATAAATCGGACCATTACCAAGGTTAAGTTGAACCACGCCATAAATCTATGCTAAGAAATAATTGGTTATTATTCATAAAAAACAAAGTGTATACAAAAAATTAATGCAAAGTAATTAAAAATGTATTAAGTTTTCGTTAAACTGTATAATTCATTATTTTTTTTAACACAAAAAACACTTTATTGAAAACATTACAATCTGCCACTTGTGGGCAATAAGTAATGGTGCTATTTAGCTTACAATCACTCCATAAATTATTTTATTTTATTTTAATTTAACTCGTATTTAAATGATTTTAAATTTATTAAAAATTAAAATGATGTAATATAAGCCTCAAACATGAAATAATGTTTATAATGTTTTATTGAAATATTGACTATGATAAATAGATTCAATCAGTAGATTTCTCAACTCATTCAAAGTGCCTGTTTATTTTAAACACATGGAATATTCTTGTGCTGTCTTACGTTAAAAGAAAAAAAAGATTGATGTACCTATAAATACTATAGATACATATTTTTGTTCTTTTTATTTTCAAAACATAAAACCTGATGATTTCCCTTCCCTTCAAGCTATGAAATTTATTATTGTATTAATGCGCGGTATTCCTTAATGGCTCAGGCAAATTGCTGCAGATCTCAATGTCTCCAGTATGGTATGAATATTGACAGATAAATTGCATATTTTGTTATTAGCCAGCGTCTATAATGTGGGTTCTCTTGATTGGGAATTTGATTGAGATCGCTCCTTTGTCGTCTCTTTGCACAACCGTTGGCCAAGAAACAGAAACGTCCCATAGAAACCGGACTCAAGATCCTCGGCTCTTTTTTTAATTGTTTTGTTTTCCCCTCGTTGCATGGCATAAAATAATGTAAACGATTTTCGAAGCATATAAAATGTGCGAAAAAGAAACAATATCAAGGCCTAATGGATATTTTAAGTTTCATTGAACTTATCGATATAATATCTCTGCAGAAACTGTATTGAAATTATTTTTTGAACATTTGTAAATGTTTAAAAATTATTTTAATTTTAATTTTTATTATTTTAATAATTTCTGTTAATTTATGTAATAAAGGCTTTATTCATTCATTCATTCGTATTATTATCACTGTTGTGTATTTCGATACGGTCTTGAATGGAGAAAGTAAGTAGCTTGAACCTTATCAATTTTTTTTTTCATTGAAAAAATAATTTTTATAGCTGGTTACAATATAAAACAGTAATTGGACAAACCTCCCGAAAAAATCTTGTCTGTAACGCGCCGCCCAAAAGCCTGACAGATCGAAAATTTCATTATTAACATAATTACTCTATGGGTACGTAAAAGATTTCTATATTACCTTTTGATAAATACTTTCATTTTGTCCAATCCTACTGGACAGTTGGCCGTAATATTATATAAAGATAAAAATTCTTGTTAACTGTAATTGTTTATTTCTTGGTGTTAGATGTCCGACTATGATGTATTGGAATAAATACACATTTCAGTAAACAGGAAAATAGCTTACCGCATGAACAATACTAAAAACTAATTAAAATTATTTTTAAAAAAACAATCCTCTGAAGCAATAGAAATCAATACGAAATAAAAATAACATTTTATATATTACAAAAGATTGAATATATTATAAATTCAAGATCTCTGTAAGGATTATTAACAAACCCAGTAGAAAGTTCCTCAGCAAGGGCAATACAGTTCGAAACATGCCCTATTTTTTTCATTCCTACCATAATCAACGAAATGTCAAACAATTGTTACAAATGAACTGTTATTGAGTATCGCAACATAATTTTTTTACAAACTTTATCGTAAATAAGACATTAATAAAAGTATTATTGTATATTAGTAGATAAAGAAAATGTGAGAATATAAATCATGTATGGAAATAAAACCAGTTATTTTTAAGATAAAATAAAATTTCAAGAAAAATACAATGAATTGTATACAATGTAAAATGGAAGAAGAGAAATGGTTACTATTATGATACGTAAATACATAATAAGCGAGGTAGAACTGTTTATTTGGAAGGCAAGTTTCGACCCACATTGCAGGTCTTCTTCAGGCTTGTGATGGAGCCAAAGTCTTGGTTTAATTGTTTGAGTTAAACCTAGACATTTGGCTCAATCACAAGCTCTGAAGAAGACCAAAGGTAAAACTAAAGACCAAAGACCAAAGACCAAAGACCTGGAGGTAAAACTAAAGAGAATTTAGTTTTACCTCCAGGACCATTTTATTCCTTATATATAATAAAGGCTTCATCATTAGGTGACCACTTCATTTTGATATCAGTCAATTATAAAAATGAAAATTACAACCATCGATTCAAACTATATAAAAAATTTTACATTTTGCTTTATTTTTAATATCTTATAATTCGTATCTTAGATGTAATTTATTTTGAGATTAATCTCCTGATCAGTATTTTATCATTGTTATTAACGCCCCATTTTTATGTATTTCTCGATTATATCTCGTTGAATTTCATCCTCAATCCTAGTTTATAGATACGGGACCCGGCGGATTGTATTATTATAAATAAACCATGAAAAACACTGAATCCAGATTACACCATTATTAATTATTTAAACAAATGTCACGAATTTAACTAATTCATCGATTGTATTATTTCATGATACAGACATATTTTTATAAAGTCATAATATAAAAATGTATTTATATAGTGTGTATTTAATGTGCATTATATTTACTACATCTGCCACGGTAGGTACAGCGACATATATCAGTGGGATGGGATAAGTGGATTCGACCAACCCGACTGAAGAGGCCTTCGAGAGCTATAAAGCCGTAGATAAAGAAGGAATAAGAAAGAGCTCTACGGCAGAACGACAATGCTACCACCACTAAAACACTACGGCCTCAACCCAGATACTAAGAAGGACGATTGCACTCACAAACATACATATTCACACTATTACATAATTCTTTATAATTATTATTAATTTACAAACATAAATAGTTTTACTTAATTATTACAAACACGGCATATCGATAATGTAAGACCACAACACCAATTTGTATCTATTCATAACATGTATACGATTTTAGTGAACGTGAGTAATAAATAATTGAAATATATCCGCGTTCAATAATAAAAATATTTTTATATTATTGAAATTTTTTATATAAAAATATTAAAAATTATTTTTTAATGCTCAATTACAAATTGATATTTTTTGAATACGAGTTAAATAAATTAATAATGAAATAATACATGTGTTGATAGCTGGCTGCTATATCATCCCCCCCCAATGACGGAGTCATGGAAGCGGTGGTTGAGTGGAGCCATTTGGGTGGTTGAGTCATTAGTTGGTCAGCCCATCGGATGTATCTGTCAGCCATGGTAAGACTTTAGCGCTTGTCATCCGATGTTGGAAGAGATCCGATGACGTCTACGTGGATTTGATCGAAGGGACCAACAGGGGCAAAGGCACCGGGTGCCGCTGGACTTTACTTCGTTGACTAGAAACACACCCCTCCATAAAAAAAAAATTGGGTCAAAAAAAGGGTTGTGAGATGAGGCGCCTTGAACCTCGTATGCTGGGTGGCTGAGGTTGTGGATTTTTTGAAAATTGCATGCCTTAAGCAGGCAGGTACGGACGCACTCTTGAGGTGCTTGTCCCGCAAAGCAGAATTTCGTGGAATTTGGAGTGCCTATCCACTTCAGTTTTAGAACTAGGTTTTGCTGCAGTTCGGGTATACAGAGTCGGTCTCTTGTTCTATTGCTATTCTTTCCATGTCCAGAGTTATCTACTCCATCCCCGATAGCTTATCTGCAATTATATTATCGCTGCCTGATACATGCCGAACTTCGGTAGTAAACTGACTGATAAAGTTTACCAGCCGAATCCTCATTGGTGATTCAGTTTCTTGACGTTGCCGAAACATGTGCGTCAGCGGCTTGTGATCTGTGAGGGTGGCAATGATATGACCTACAATCGAGGGCCTGAAGTGACGAATTGCGTTCATCGCTCGTCTTGGAGAAGTCTAGAGTTTCCATCCAGAGCCTTCGTTGAAGGTTATTGAAGAACCGCACCAATTGCAGTATTCGAGGCATCACGTACCACCGTAATTCGGCGTCGTCCGAGGGGTGTGACAACGTGAGTGCTGATTCGATGTCTTGCTGACGCTGTCGAAATGCTGCTTCCGCTTCCTCAGACCACTACAGCACTGATGAGTCACTCTTCTTGCAGTTACCGACGAGAATGTGAAGGGTCCCCGCGGTTCGTAGCGTGTGTGGCAGTCCGCTGGTGTTCAGCTGGATTGGATATGAATCTTCTGTACACATTTAACATACGACGAAGCTGTACCTTGTTTGTTGGAGGAACTCCAAGATTTGATTTTCCTTCGCTGGTAAAGGCTAGATCTCTTTAGAGTCGTCAAGAAATCCTAAAAATTCAATCTCCGTCTTACTGAACTCTGATTTGGAGGAATTAATGGTAAACCGTGATCGCTAAGTATGCGGAAGAAATTTTCTTAGTGGGTACGATGCTCTTCCTTGGTAGTGGATGATCGTCCAGTTAAACGAAGACATAAGGCAGTGCCAGGATACTGTCCATAAGGCACTGGAATGTCTCGGCAGCGTTACGAAGTCCGAAACACATCACAAGAAACTCAATGAGGCCAAAAGGTGTGAACACAGCTGTCTTCTTGATGTCGTCTTCGGCTACAGGTTCCTGATAGTAGGTCCTGTTAAGGTCCAGTTGACCTTTCCGGCGAGTTTAATTTTGAGAGTCTGTACGTTCGGTAATATACCTGCAAATACCATCTCGTCCACCATCTTGAGAAATTCCTCCCTAGCAGACTTGTCTCGATCAGGTGGAAGACGTCGAGCTATCCCTGTGACAGTTGGTCACTTTTTTATGATCAAGTCTGAATATGGTGTTTAAGTTTTTGAAATGGCACGACATGAATATATTTGTGTTTGTAAACGCTTATATATTTCAATTTTTATACCTCGCATTCACTAAAGCGGTGACCTCGACGTGATATATAAATTAATAATGAAAAAAAAACGTGTTGGTAGCTGGCTGCTACACGAGTATAAGAGAACTTATAATTATAACATTCATATTACAATTTTAAAATATAATATTCATAAACATATTATCAATAATTCTTTTCCTGCCTTCTTCAAACATTCCATCCAAATTATATAGGTGAGAACGTCGACGTAAAAACCTTGATAAAAAAAATCTATACCACTACAACCATTAATAGGGCCTGGGATTCAATAGAATAGAATAGAATAGAAAAGTAACTTTATTCTGGGACAAAGTCCCTTTAGAATAACAGATATGAACAGGAATAAAAACATAATATTTATCTGGCCAGAAGGCTAAATGTTACAAATCATAAAGCGTGAAAACATGACAGAAAACAATTTAAAAAGAAATATATAAACAAAAATAATAGTAAGTAAATAAATAGTACAGATCTTGACAGGATATTAAGCAATTACAGAGAATAGATAAATCCAATGCTTTTGAAATTGAATGCATGAGCTAGCATTCAATAATTTGTTTACATGATGTACAGCTTTTCAAAGAGCAGAATTAAAAGAACTAGATAACACAGTTTGTTATTATATGCATTGTATTCTAAGCAAATGACTAACCTACCTAGAGACTATCCTTCTGGGAAGCTAATAGATGTTGAAACAGCCAGGATTTGAATAATGATAGAGAGGGAGTATGACGGATATTAGGAGGGATTGAGTTCCACATTGTGGTGGAGCGGGCGAGAAAGGAACGTTCGAATGCTTTAGTTCTGTGTGAACGTATATAGAGATCAGAAAGGCGGGATCTTGTTTTATGGTGTTGCACTGATGATTTGAATTGGAGGAGACTGTAGATATATGAAGGGTGTTGAGAGTGAATGGATTGGTATAAGAATGAACAGAGGAAATATTGTCTTCGGAATGGAGGGAAGAGCCACTTTAACCCATCATAGAGGTGGGAGACGCGCGATCGCTTCGGAGTACCAAGCACAAATCTTAGAGAGCAATTCATTATTCTCTTTAATCTGTCTTCAAGCATTTTAGAGAGGCCTCCATATACCACGCTACAATAGTCAAAGTGGGGGAAGATGAGAGAAGATACGAGAAGCTTACGGGAAGATTGTGTAAGGAGATGACGAGAACGATGGAACAACTTCAGGGAACTAATTGTCCGTCGGGATATTTGGGCGATGTGGGATTTCCAGGAAAGGTTTTGGTCGATGGTGATGCCTAGGTTTTTCACCGAGGAGGTAAACGTGATAGGATTATCGTTTAGGAGTAATGTTGGGAGGGTGTGGATGGATGTAAGGAGGGAATTGGAACCTAAAACAATGGCCTGAGTTTTCAATGCGTTCAATTCCAGTTTGTTCAGCTTTGCCCAGGCACAGATCCTATCCAGGTCTTCCTGAATACTAGCGAACGCAAAAAATAGCTCGGAAGGGGGAAAGGACAGATATATTTGGAAATCGTCAGCATATAGATGATGGGAACAGTGGTGAACAGATTTAGGGAGATCATTGATATAGCAGTTGAAAAGAAGAGGAGAGATACTTGAGCCCTGTGCCACGCCTGAGGAAAGAGTGAGGAAAGAGGAAAGGGGATGATTAGGTATAGAAACTGCTTGAGATCTATCAGAGAGGAAGGATTGGAACCATCGGATGGAACTGTTAGAAAAGGACATTGATTTGAGTTTGCTAAAAAGGATAGAATGGTCCAAGGAATCAAAAGCTTTAGTAAAATCAAGAAGGATAAGCACAGTTAGTTTTTTGTCGTCCATAGCGGTATGTATGTCATTGGTGATTTTGGTAAGTGCCGATTGTGTGGAGAAACCGGGACGGAAACCAGATTGAAGTGGGTCAAGGAGGTTGGACTGTTCGAGGAAATTTGACATTTGTGACTGGACTATTCTTTCTAGAGGCTTGGAAAGGTTTGAGAGGATTGAGATTGGGCGGTAGTCTTTGAGTGAGACAGGGTTAGAGGATTTATTAATAGGATGGACTATGGCTTTTTTCCAGGAGGCTGGGAATACTCCGTTTTGCAGTGAGAAATTGTATATAAAGAGTAGGACAGGTATAATATCAATAAGGCAGGATTTTAGCAGTTTGACAGGAATCCCATCGAAGCCTGTGGAGATGGAGTGGGATTTCAGAACAGAGGAAATAATGTCGTTGGGTGAAATGTCAGCGAAGTAAAAGTTGTCAGGGTTGAAAGATGGTGGTAGGGAAAATACGGGAGAGGGTGATTTAGAAGTATTAACTGAGGTGGACAAAAAATATGAGTTAATTTCATTGGGAGAGGCTGGAAAGGGCCTAGAACAAGATGAATTAAGAAGAGAAAGCTTTCGAAGGAGATGCCATACATGGTAGAGACTGCACTGTTTCTTCGACAACTGTTGTTCAGGGAGGTGATTTGTCTTAAACCACACTCAACCGCCAGATTTTTCGCAGAATCAGCTCCCAGATTGGGCACCCACAGTATTAAGGCTGGATGAGCTCCAGGAAGGTCTTCGGTCCCAAAGGACCCATCGCTGGCTGCTAACAAATTAAATACAATTTTTCCTGGAGCGCGATTTGAACTTAGATTTTTGGCACGGTAACTCAGTGCTCTACCACTGATGTGATGTTCTATTTTATAGGTAGATGTTTTAACGTGATAAGTGTTTTTCATTATCCATAGTCACGCATTAACTGTTCCACAATCGTTTCTGTTAATTTTCTATTTCTGCTTTTCTTAACCTTTTTACTAATTTTTCTTTTGAATTCATGTTCGTAGATGGTCGCTCAACATGTTTGCTATGTAATAACACAATGTTGTGATCTTCATCAATATAGCAATATTGTAAACAAAAAAAGTGGTGAATTATTTATATGATACATAAAATTGTTCCTAGCTATCAAATTAAATCTAGCCACTTAATGAATTTTTTAAATATTTTTGTTATTATGTTATTGATAGAAAAACAAAAACATAAATATTTATATAAATACAAGAGCATAGTAGGGCCGAGTAACGTTTTATTTTATTTTCCAATATCCTCTAGAATAGGCCCTATCACAAGGTGATGCAGTTGTAATGGTACTTCTTTCTGTTCCTTGTTCTACTTGATTCAAATCCTAAAGTATATTTATGGAAACTAAAACTTTTTTATAAACTGAAACCTGCCACACATATCTACCATAAATATGTAATTTGAAATTTGTTTTGGAAGAAGTTGCTTTCACACACAAAATGTAACCCACTTGTATCGACGTAAGTCTTTTGTTTTAGATGGTACTACAAATAAAATTATAGGCAGTAAGAAAAATCATGATGTCTCATTTACATCATTAATATATATGTGCCCTTTAGACCAAATCAGAAAAAAAAGGAGAAAAGGGACACAAGCTGCTCTAGGCCCCAGTACACAGATGGGGCAGAGTGAGGATGTTTGGACAGCTATACAGGACAGTTTTCATCAGCTATGTTTTCTAGACCTCCTCCAGAGCAAACAATCATCTTAATGAGAATCATACTCCAAGAACAGGGTCAATGGAACTTGAAAGACAATTTTGGTAAATATGAATATCGGAATGAGCGTGTAATATAATCTTCAATGGTCTTAAAACTTAACATAACGGGAGTTGAAATGTCCTTTGTGCTTAGAAGAGAAGTTAGAGAAGTTCGTGTATGCTTAAGAGTGCATTATACGGGTAGGTGATAAAAGCTCAAAACTTATTCAAGGCTAACAGGAAAATTACTGGATTTGTAAAATTTAAACTTTATAGTTAATAATAAACACATTAAAACATAAATGCCTACTTACATAACTGTTTTTACACTTTTAGATTGAAATTTTCTTTCACTGCATTGGACCAATCGCTTTCATTGCGAGTTTTTCGTTATCAAGGTTTGGGAAATGTTTTATCCAAGGGAACCGGAATAAAAAACGTTAAACAACATTTAATCGAAATCTAATTTAATACTTAATTTTGACAATAGTGGTCCTGTTTTTTGGAGTTTTGATTTGACATGTAATGACGATCGAAAACTTTATTATAACTCTTATTTTTTTTTTGGTTGTGCTCAGATACAATGATTGGCCACACTAGTGTAAAGAGTGCTAGATTTATTAAATTAGATAACAAATACCTTTTATCTCCTGCCGGTATAAAAACATGTGTTTTTGGCTCAATTAATTAGGACTAAATTACGTCATTTCTACCTGTGCATTAGAAATAGAGCCAAAAAGTTAACTTTATTCCTCAGGGAATAAAGTAAAAAGATAATAACCTAATTCATCTAAATAATCTAGGTTTTGTACTGAAAAAGTTCAGGGTAAGTTGGTACACTTGTCACACCGGCCTTTAAAATCAGCTGTTGTTTCAAAACACCAAAACTGATAAACAGAAGTCTTGAGTAAAATCAAAGTGGCTCAAATCCTTTTTAGCACTAATACAGAATTCAGTTCTTTTTATTACCGCACGTATATATTTATTTATACATTTATTTATTTTATTTTGTTTATATCATTGTTTTGATATTGAATGATGGAAAGCTACATAGCACCATTACTTATTGCCCACAAGTGCCAAAATTGTAATGTTTCAATATAGTGTTTCAAAAAAATGCAGAATTTACTGCAACAACATCAAATGTTCATAACAACAATAAAGAGAATTTCCAATGTAAATATCCAATTGCTCAAAATTTAACAATTCAAACTTGTAATAATTACACATTTAATTTCAGTTTTTGAATTTATTGCAAAACATTTAAAAAAAAAAACATAAACCATAAAATATTATAGTGTATAGTTCGCCTTTTTACATCCCATCTGGAGATAAAATCTTGGATGCCCCTCGATACTTAATTGACCATTATTCCCAGCAATACTTTACTCCCTCGGCTTGGCCTCGTGAGTTGAGATAATTATTCCCTCGCATTCGCTCGGGAATAAACTCGAATTATACCCACACATTCGCTCGGGTACAAACTTACAGCTGAGGGAATAATGATCTTCTTTAGTTCCTAGGTGTATAAATAACTATTATAATATAAAGAAATATAATAATTTATTTTATTGTTATATAATGATGATTATGATATAATTTTTTTAAATATTTTATTTGAAAAGAAAAGATATGATCAGGACCGGGACTCGAACCATGGGTAATTTTGTAACGATAAAATTACGCGGGAGCTACCAACAATGCGCATCACAGAGACTCACCCACACATCCTTCTTCGTATGGCGATAATACTCGTGTTGTTATAATCTGCACAACTACAACCCCTGAAGAGACTGGGGTTCTGTACATAAATCAAGCTCAATTGCTAGTCTGGGTACCCGGTTTATAAAGGCCGGTTGATCCTCAGGAGGGTTCTAGATTCCACAGGATCCATCTCCGTAGGCTAACAGATTATATATAAGTCTGCCAGCTGTCGGTAATCGAATCCAGGACATTCGGCATGGAGGCCCAGCGCTATACTGCTGAGTCACTATTGCTACATACAATTATAAATAAAAGCAAGTAATTATATTATAAAATTAAATTATATAAGTAATTATATTGTAAAAGAGTAATTAAATTATATAAGTAATTATATTATAAAAGAAAGTACAATAAATTGTATACAAAATAGATTTCACTGAAACTAATGAGACGAAAAGGGCGCCTCGAGTGACGATCCGCAACAGGAAGAGCCACTTATCCTTGGAACCACCGGCAGAGGTCGAAGCCCTACTCGAAAATTGCCGGATCGTGCCCGTGGTAGCTTCCAGTCAAAGATTAGTGCTTACGCTCTTGTTTTTGTTTTTTTTCGTGCGTGCTAGTGTGTCTGTTGCAGCTTTCTGTCGTCACGTATCGTCCTTCGCTGTCTTATTTAGCTCTCTTCAGGACCATTTCGCCGTTTAGGAAAAAACAGTAAAAGAAAGAAATAAAGTATAAAATATGCCGGTAGGGTCAGCTCCTAAAAGTATTAAAAATACACGCGTGTGTGTATTTTAGAATAATTTGCAAGAATAATTGCAGAATATGATTTTTTTTTTAATCTGTACCACTATAACCTGTTAATGGGTCTGGGGTTCAGTAAACGGTAGTTGTACTGTTTCAAGGACAACAAATCAAGTTTGAGCAGGCTGGGTGAGCCCCAGGAGAGTCCTACATTCTATATGATCCATCTCCAGCTCCCAACAGACTAAATAAAAGTCTTGCCTGCAGTAGGATTTGAACCAGGATTTTCGGCATGGCAATTCAGTGTTCTACCACTGAGCCACTCCGCTCTCCATAATAGCATTATAAAATAGCGGTGAATCGATATTATTTTGCAATTAGGAGATCACGGTAGAAGGAAGTTTGTAACTGATACATTTTTATTCGTTTCAACTCGAGAAGATTAGATAAGATAGATAGATAATTGACAATTGTATCACCTTAAACTTATCATACCTATAAAAGTTTATATTTAAGTATTGTTGACACCATTGTACTGAATTGTGACAACAGCTCTAATAACTTTCTTAAAAAATGTCATCATTTTTCACAAACATAGTAAATAACTACAATGTTCAGCTAAATACTAAAAACATCATGTAAAAATCTGAAACATATTCTTTGTGAATGTACTACGGTATATAGGAGTTTATCAACGAGAATCCAATAAAGAGCTATTCACCTATCATAGATCCTAAAGGATAGTAATTTGAACGGAATGAATTCGCAACGAGGACTGACGCAACTAGTGTTTAAGGTAAAACAAAAAGAAAATAATGCCAGATATAAATGATTTAATATTTACAATTAACAATAATATGTAAAAAAAATACTTATAATATAGAATTAAATTAAGTCTTCCGTGTAGATTGGAGCCTGTTTTTATTTCATCAGTGTTCCTGCAGAATCGCTTCCTATTGTTCAGTTTTTTTTTTCCTCCGCCTTTCATTGATGTAAATGTATGATCCTTCATCTATTCTGTAGTTATTTCGCTACAGATTTGTAGAATATTATGTAAATGAAATTGCCTCCGGTTACGAAAAAATAAAAAAAATCAATAAAAAAGAGGAATAAAACTCCAGAGAAAAATAAACGAAAGCCGTCAAACATAAGATAGTCTTTCAAGGAAACCACACTATACAGATAGTTATGATCGACAAGTACCTTCTATCACAGAGGTTCGGAAACACTAATATACGTTCCATCCGAATGACTGATTTACTGAGAGGTTTCTACTCTATTAAAATAATTCTGAGGCTATTCGTATAGCTGATTCATAAGTCCCATCCGAAGGAAATATGAACTTCGACTTTCTTACTCCAAACTATAAATACTAAAATATGCAACAGGTTTGCATATATGTCCCATCCGAAGGAAATATTGGATATGAACTTTTAATATCATAAATAATATCTTAGCCACTTGAAGCTCCTACCTATATGAAATAAATCATGTAAAAATCTGAAGCATATTCTTTGTGAATGTACTAAGGTACATAGGAGTTCATCAACGAGAATCTAATAAAGAGCTTTTCAGCTATCATAGATCCTAAAGGCTAGTAATTTGAACTGAATGAATTCGCAACGAGGACTGATGCAACTAGTGTTCAAGGTAAAACCAAAAAGAAAATAATGCCAGATATAAATGATTTAATATTTACAATTAACAATAATATGTAAAAAATACTTATAATATAGAATTAAATTAAGTCTTCCGTGTAGATTGAGCCTGTTTTTATTTCATGACTGTTCCTGCAGAATCGCTTCCTGTTGTTCCCTTTTTTTTTTGTTTTTCTTTTCCTCCGCCTTTCATTGATGTAAATGTATGATCCTTCATCTATTCTGTAGTTATTTCGCTACAGATTTTTTGAATTTTATGTAATTGAAACTGCCCCGGTTACGAAAAAATAGATAAAATTAATAAAAAAGAGGAATAAAACTCCAGAGAAAAATAAACGATAGCCGTCAAACATAAGATAGTCTTTCAAGGAAACGATACTATTCAGATAGTTATGATCGACAAGTACCTACTATCACAGAGGTTCGGAAACACTAATAGACGTTCCATCCGAATGACTGATTGACTGAGAGGTTTCAAATCTATTAAAATAATTCTGAGGCTATTCGTATAGCTGATTCATAAGTCCCATCCGAAGGAAATATAAACTTCTACTATCTTACTCCAAACTATAAATACTAAAATATGCAACAGGTTTGCATATATGTCCCATCCAAAGGAAATATTGGATATGAACTTTTAATATCATAAATAATATCTTAGCCACTTGAAGCTCCTACCTATATTAAATAAATCATGTAAAAATCTGAAGCATATTCTTTGTGAATGTACTAAGGTACATAGGAGTTCATCAACGAGAATCCAATAAAGAGCTTTTCAGCTATCATAAATCCTAAAGGATAGTAATTTGAATGGAATGAATTCGCAACGAGGACTGATGCAACTAGTGTTTAAGGTAAAACCAAAAAGAAAATAATGGTAGAAATAAATGATTTAATATTTACAATTAACAATAATATGTAAAAAAAATACTTATAATATAGAATTAAATTAAGTCTTCCGTTTAGATTGAGCCTGTTTTTATTTCATGACTGTTCCTGCAGAATCGCTACCCGTTGTTCCCTTTTTTTTTTCTCCGCCGTTCATTGATGTCAATGTATGATCCTTCATGTATTCTGTAGTTATTTCGCTACAGATTTTTTGAATTTTATGTAATTGACATTGCCTCCGGTTACGAATAAATAAAAAATAAAAATAAAAAAGAGGAATAAAACTCCAGAGAAAAAAAAACGATAGCCGTCAAACATAAGATAGTCTTTCAAGGAAACGACACTATTCAGATAGTTATGATCGGCAAGTACCTTCTATCACAATGCTTCGGAAACACTAATATACGTTCCATCCAAATGACTGATTGACTGAGAGGTTTCTACTCTATTAAAATAATCCTGAGGCTACTCGTATAGCGGATTCATAAGTCCCATCCGAAGGGAATATGAACTTCGACTTTCTTACTCCAAACTATAAATACTAAAATATAAACAGGTTTGCATATATCTCCCATCCGAAGGACATATTAGATATGAACTTTTAATATCATAAATAATATCTTATCCACTTGAAGCTCTTACATATATTAAATAAATCATGTAAAAATCTGAAGCATATTCTTTGTGAATGTACTACGGTACATAGGAGTTCATCAACGAGAATCCAATAAAGAGCTTTTCAGCTATCATAGATCCTAAAGGATAGTAATTTGACCGGAATGAATTCGCAACGAGGACTGATGCAACTAGTGTTCAAGGTAAAACCAAAAAGAAAATAATGCCAGATATAAATGATTTAATATTTACAATTAACAATAATATGTAAAAAAAAATACTTATAATATAGAATTAAATTAAGTCTTCCGTGTAGATTGAGCCTGTTTTTATTTCATGACTGTTCCTGCAGAATCGCTTCCTGTTGTTACCTTTTCTTTTTTTTTTTTTTTCTCCGCCTTTCATTGATGTAAATGTATGATCCTTCATCTATTCTGTAGTTATTTCGCTACAGATTTTTTGAATTTTATGTAATTGAAACTGCCTCCGGTTACGAAAAAATAAAAAAAAACAATAAAAAAGAGGAATAAAACTTCAAAGAAAAATAAACGATAGCCGTCAAACATAAGATAGTCTTTCAAGGAAACGACACTATTCAGATAGTTATGAACGACAAGTACCTACTATCACAGAGGTTCGGAAACACTAATAGACGTTCCATCCGAATGACTGATTGACTGAGAGGTTTCAAATCTATTAAAATAATTCTGAGGCTATTCGTATAGCTGATTCATAAGTCCCATCCGAAGGAAATATGAACTTCGACTTTCTTACTCCAAACTATAAATACTAAAATATGCAACAGGTTTGCATATATGTCCCATCCAAAGGAAATATTGGATATGAACTTTTAATATCATAAATAATATCTTAGCCACTTGAAGCTCCTACCTATATTAAATAAATCATGTAAAAATCTGAAGCATATTCTTTGTGAATGTACTAAGGTACATAGGAGTTCATCAACGAGAATCCAATAAAGAGCTTTTCAGCTATCATAGATCCTAAAGGCTAGTAGTTTGAACGGAATGAATTCGCAACGAGGACTGATGCAACTAGTGTTCAAGGTAAAACCAAAAAGAAAATAATGTTAGATATAAATGATTTAATATTTACAATTAACAATAATATGTAAAAAAATACTTATAATATAGAATTAAATTAAGTCTTCCGTGTAGATTGAGCCTCTTTTTATTTCATGACTGTTCCTGCAGAATCGCTACCCGTTGTTCCCTTTTTTTTTTCTCCGCCGTTCATTGATGTCAATGTATGATCCTTCATGTATTCTGTAGTTATTTCGCTACAGATTTTTTGAATTTTATGTAATTGACATTGCCTCCGGTTACGAATAAATAAAAAATAAAAATAAAAAAGAGGAATAAAACTCCAGAGAAAAAAAAACGATAGCCGTCAAACATAAGATAGTCTTTCAAGGAAACGACACTATTCAGATAGTTATGATCGGCAAGTACCTTCTATCACAATGCTTCGGAAACACTAATATACGTTCCATCCAAATGACTGATTGACTGAGAGGTTTCTACTCTATTAAAATAATCCTGAGGCTACTCGTATAGCGGATTCATAAGTCCCATCCGAAGGGAATATGAACTTCGACTTTCTTACTCCAAACTATAAATACTAAAATATAAACAGGTTTGCATATATCTCCCATCCGAAGGACATATTAGATATGAACTTTTAATATCATAAATAATATCTTATCCACTTGAAGCTCTTACATATATTAAATAAATCATGTAAAAATCTGAAGCATATTCTTTGTGAATGTACTACGGTACATAGGAGTTCATCAACGAGAATCCAATAAAGAGCTTTTCAGCTATCATAGATCCTAAAGGATAGTAATTTGACCGGAATGAATTCGCAACGAGGACTGATGCAACTAGTGTTCAAGGTAAAACCAAAAAGAAAATAATGCCAGATATAAATGATTTAATATTTACAATTAACAATAATATGTAAAAAAAAATACTTATAATATAGAATTAAATTAAGTCTTCCGTGTAGATTGAGCCTGTTTTTATTTCATGACTGTTCCTGCAGAATCGCTTCCTGTTGTTACCTTTTCTTTTTTTTTTTTTTTCTCCGCCTTTCATTGATGTAAATGTATGATCCTTCATCTATTCTGTAGTTATTTCGCTACAGATTTTTTGAATTTTATGTAATTGAAACTGCCTCCGGTTACGAAAAAATAAAAAAAAACAATAAAAAAGAGGAATAAAACTTCAAAGAAAAATAAACGATAGCCGTCAAACATAAGATAGTCTTTCAAGGAAACGACACTATTCAGATAGTTATGAACGACAAGTACCTACTATCACAGAGGTTCGGAAACACTAATAGACGTTCCATCCGAATGACTGATTGACTGAGAGGTTTCAAATCTATTAAAATAATTCTGAGGCTATTCGTATAGCTGATTCATAAGTCCCATCCGAAGGAAATATGAACTTCGACTTTCTTACTCCAAACTATAAATACTAAAATATGCAACAGGTTTGCATATATGTCCCATCCAAAGGAAATATTGGATATGAACTTTTAATATCATAAATAATATCTTAGCCACTTGAAGCTCCTACCTATATTAAATAAATCATGTAAAAATCTGAAGCATATTCTTTGTGAATGTACTAAGGTACATAGGAGTTCATCAACGAGAATCCAATAAAGAGCTTTTCAGCTATCATAGATCCTAAAGGCTAGTAGTTTGAACGGAATGAATTCGCAACGAGGACTGATGCAACTAGTGTTCAAGGTAAAACCAAAAAGAAAATAATGTTAGATATAAATGATTTAATATTTACAATTAACAATAATATGTAAAAAAATACTTATAATATAGAATTAAATTAAGTCTTCCGTGTAGATTGAGCCTCTTTTTATTTCATGACTGTTCCTGCAGAATCGCTACCCGTTGTTCCCTTTTTTTTTTCTCCGCCGTTCATTGATGTCAATGTATGATCCTTCATGTATTCTGTAGTTATTTCGCTACAGATTTTTTGAATTTTATGTAATTGAAACTGCCTCCGGTTACGAATAAATAAAAAAAAAACAATAAAAAAGAGGAATAAATCTCCAGAGAAAAATAAACGATAGCCGTCAAACATAAGAGAGTCTTTCAAGGAAACGACACTATTCAGATAGTTATGATCGGCAAGTACCTTCTATCACAATGCTTCGGAAACACTAATATACGTTCCATCCAAATGACTGATTGACCGAGAGGTTTCTACTCTATTAAAATAATCCTGAGGCTACTCGTATAGCGGATTCATAAGTCCCATCCGAAGGGAATATGAACTTCGACTTTCTTACTCCAAACTATAAATACTAAAATATAAACAGGTTTGCATATATCTCCCATCCGAAGGACATATTAGATATGAACTTTTAATATCATAAATAATATCTTATCCACTTGAAGCTCTTACATATATTAAATACATCATGTAAAAATCTGAAGCATATTCTTTCTGAATGTACTAAGGTACATAGGAGTTCATCTACGAGAATCCAATAAGGAGCCTTTCAGCTATCATAGATCCTAAAGGCTAGTAATTTGAACGGAATGAATTCGCAACGAGGACTGATGCAACTAGTGTTCAAGGTAAAACCAAAAAGAAAATAATGCTAGATATAAATGATTTAATATTTACAATTAACAATAATATGTAAAAAATACTTATAATATAGAATTAAATTAAGTCTTCCGTGTAGATTGAGCCTGTTTTTATTTCATGACTGTTCCTGCAGAATCGCTTCCTGTTGTTCCCTTTTTTTTTTTTTTTTTTCCTCCGCCTTTCATTGATGTAAATGTATGATCCTTAATCTATTCTGTAGTTATTTCGCTACAGATTTTTTGAATTTTATGTAATTGAAACTGCCTCCGGTTACGAAAAAATAAAAAAAAACAATAAAAAAGAGGAATAAAACTCCAGAGAAAAATAAACGATAGCCGTCAAACATAAGATAGTCTTTCAAGGAAACGACACTATTCAGATAGTTATGATCGACAAGTACCTACTATCACAGAGGTTCGGAAACACTAATAGACGTTCCATCCGAATGAATGATTGACTGAGAGGTTTCAAATCTATTAAAATAATTCTGAGGCTATTCGTATAGCTGATTCATAAGTCCCATCCGAAGGAAATATGAACTTCGACTTTCTTACTCCAAACTATAAATACTAAAATATGCAACAGGTTTGCATACATGTCCCATCCGAAGGAAATATTGGATATGAATTTTAATATCATAAATAATATCTTATCCATTTGAAGCTCTTACATATATTAAATAAATCATGTAAAAATCTGAAGCATATTCTTTGTGAATGTACTACGGTACATAGGAGTTCATCAACGAGAATCCAATAAAGAGCTTTTCAGCTATCATAGATCCTAAAGGATAGTAATTTGACCGGAATGAATTCGCAACGAGGACTGATGCAACTAGTGTTCAAGGTAAAACCAAAAAGAAAATAATGCCAGATATAAATGATTTAATATTTACAATTAACAATAATATGTAAAAAAAATACTTATAATATAGAATTAAATTAAGTCTTCCGTGTAGATTGAGCCTGTTTTTATTTCATGACTGTTCCTGCAGAATCGCTTCCTGTTGTTACCTTTTCTTTTTTTTTTTTTTTCTCCGCCTTTCATTGATGTAAATGTATGATCCTTCATCTATTCTGTAGTTATTTCGCTACAGATTTTTTGAATTTTATGTAATTGAAACTGCCTCCGGTTACGAAAAAATAAAAAAAAACAATAAAAAAGAGGAATAAAACTTCAAAGAAAAATAAACGATAGCCGTCAAACATAAGATAGTCTTTCAAGGAAACGACACTATTCAGATAGTTATGAACGACAAGTACCTACTATCACAGAGGTTCGGAAACACTAATAGACGTTCCATCCGAATGACTGATTGACTGAGAGGTTTCAAATCTATTAAAATAATTCTGAGGCTATTCGTATAGCTGATTCATAAGTCCCATCCGAAGGAAATATGAACTTCGACTTTCTTACTCCAAACTATAAATACTAAAATATGCAACAGGTTTGCATATATGTCCCATCCGAAGGAAATATTGGATATGAACTTTTAATATCATAAATAATATTTTATCCACTTGAAGCTCTTACATATATTAAATAAATCATGTAAAAATCTGAAGCATATTCTTTGTGAATGTACTACGGTACATAGGAGTTCATCAACGAGAATCCAATAAAGAGCTTTTCAGCTATCATAGATCCTAAAGGATAGTAATTTGACCGGAATGAATTCGCAACGAGGACTGATGCAACTAGTGTTCAAGGTAAAACCAAAAAGAAAATAATGCCAGATATAAATGATTTAATATTTACAATTAACAATAATATGTAAAAAAATACTTATAATATAGAATTAAATTAAGTCTTCCGTGTAGATTGAGGCTGTTTTTATTTCATGACTGTTCCTGCAGAATCGCTTCCTGTTGTTCCCTTTTTTTTTTTTTTTTCCTCCGCCTTTCATTGATGTAAATGTATGATCCTTCATCTATTCTGTAGTTGTTTCGCTACAGATTTTTTGAATTTTATGTAATTGAAACTGCCTCCGGTTACGAAAAAATAAAAAAAAACAATAAAAAAGAGGAATAAAACTCCAGAGAAAAATAAACGATAGCCGTCAAACATAAGATAGTCATTCAAGGAAACGACACTATTCAGATAGTTATGATCGACAAGTACCTACTATCACAGAGGTTCGGAAACACTAATAGACGTTCCATCCGAATGACTCATTGACTGAGAGGTTTCAAATCTATTAAAATAATTCTGAGGCTATTCGTATAGCTGATTCATAAGTCCCATCCGAAGGAAATATGAACTTCGACTTTCTTACTCCAAACTATAAATACTAAAATATGCAACAGGTTTGCATATATGTCCCATTCGAAGGAAATATTGGATATGAATTTTAATATCATAAATAATATCTTAGCCACTTGAAGCTCCTACCTATATGAAATAAATCATGTAAAAATCTGAAGCATATTCTTTGTGAATGTACTAAGGTACATAGGAGTTCAGCAACGAGAATCTAATAAAGAGCTTTTCAGCTATCATAGATCCTAAAGGCTAGTAATTTGAACTGAATTACGTCAAACATAAGATAGTCATTCAAGGAAACGACACTATTCAGATAGTTATGATCGACAAGTACCTACTATCACAGAGGTTCGGAAACACTAATAGACGTTCCATCCGAATGACTCATTGACTGAGAGGTTTCAAATCTATTAAAATAATTCTGAGGCTATTCGTATAGCTGATTCATAAGTCCCATCCGAAGGAAATATGAACTTCGACTTTCTTACTCCAAACTATAAATACTAAAATATGCAACAGGTTTGCATATATGTCCCATTCGAAGGAAATATTGGATATGAATTTTAATATCATAAATAATATCTTAGCCACTTGAAGCTCCTACCTATATGAAATAAATCATGTAAAAATCTGAAGCATATTCTTTGTGAATGTACTAAGGTACATAGGAGTTCATCAACGAGAATCTAATAAAGAGCTTTTCAGCTATCATAGATCCTAAAGGCTAGTAATTTGAACTGAATGAATTCGCAACGAGGACTGATGCAACTAGTGTTCAAGGTAAAACCAAAAAGAAAATAATGCCAGATATAAATGATTTAATATTTACAATTAACAATAATATGTAAAAAAATACTTATAATATAGAATTAAATTAAGTCTTCCGTGTAGATTGAGCCTGTTTTTATTTCATGACTGTACCTGCAGAATCGCTTCCTGTTGTTCCCTTTATTTTTTTGTTTTTTTTCCCTCCGCCTTTCATTGATGTAAATGTATGATCCTTCATCTATTCTGTAGTTATTTCGCTACAGATTTTTTGAATTTTATGTAATTGAAATTGCCTCCGGTTACGAATAAATAAAAAATAAAAATAAAAAAGAGGAATAAAACTCCAGAGAAAAATAAACGATAGCCGTCAAACATAAGATAGTCTTTCAAGGAAACGAAACTATTCAGATAGTTATGAACGACAAGTACCTACTATCACAGAGGTTCGGAAACACTAATAGACGTTCCATCCGAATGACTGATTGACTGAGAGGTTTCAAATCTATTAAAATAATCCTGAGGCTACTCGTATAGCGGATTCATAAGTCCCATCCGAAGGGAATATGAACTTCGACTTTCTTACTCCAAACTATAAACACTAAAATATGCAACAGGTTTGCATATATCTCCCATACGAAGGACATATTAGATATGAACTTTTAATATCATAAATAATATCTTATCTACTTGAAGCTCTTACATATATTAAATAAATCATGTAAAAATCTGAAGCATATTCTTTGTGAATGTACTACGGTACATAGGAGTTCATCAACGAGAATCCAATAAAGAGCTTTTCAGCTATCATAGATCCTAAAGGATAGTAATTTGACCGGAATGAATTCGCAACGAGGACTGATGCAACTAGTGTTCAAGGTAAAACCAAAAAGAAAATAATGCCAGATATAAATGATTTAATATTTACAATTAACAATAATATGTAAAAAAATACTTATAATATAGAATTAAATTAAGTCTTCCGTGTAGATTGAGCTTGTTTTTATTTCATGACTGTTCCTGCAGAATCGCTTCCTGTTGTTACCTTTTCTTTTTTTTTTTTTTTCTCCGCCGTTCATTGATGTCAATGTATGATCCTTCATCTATTCTGTAGTTATTTCGCTACAGATTTTTTGAATTTTATGTAATTGAAATTGCCTCCGGTTACGAATAAATAAAAAATAAAAATAAAAAAGAGGAATAAAACTCCAGAGAAAAATAAACGATAGCCGTCAAACATAAGATAGTCTTTCAAGGAAACGACACTATTCAGATAGTTATGATCGGCAAGTACCTTCTATCACAATGCTTCGGAAACACTAATATACGTTCCATCAAAATGACTGATTGACTGAGAGGTATCTACTCTATTAAAATAATCCTGAGGCTACTCGTATAGCGGATTCATAAGTCCCATCCGAAGGGAATATGAACTTCGACTTTCTTACTCCAAACTATAAACACTAAAATATGCAACAGGTTTGCATATATCTCCCATCCGAAGGACATATTAGATATGAACTTTTAATATCATAAATAATATCTTAGCCACTTGAAGCTCCTACCTATATGAAATAAATCATGTAAAAATCTGAAGCATATTCTTTGTGAATGTACTAAGGTACATAGGAGTTCATCAACGAGAATCTAATAAAGAGCTTTTCAGCTATCATAGATCCTAAAGGCTAGTAATTTGAACTGAATGAATTCGCAACGAGGACTGATGCAACTAGTGTTCAAGGTAAAACCAAAAAGAAAATAATGCCAGATATAAATGATTTAATATTTACAATTAACAATAATACGTAAAAAAATACTTATAATATAGAATTAAATTAAGTCTTCCGTGTAGATTGAGCCTGTTTTTATTTCATGACTGTACCTGCAGAATCGCTTCCTGTTGTTCCCTTTATTTTTTTGTTTTTTTTTTCCTCCGCCTTTCATTGATGTAAATGTATGATCCTTCATCTATTCTGTAGTTATTTCGCCACAGATTTTTTGAATTTTATGTAATTGAAATTGCCTCCGGTTACGAAAAAATAAAAAAATCAATAAAAAAGAGGAATAAAACTCCAGAGAAAAATAAACGATAGCCGTAAAACATAAGATAGTGTTTCGAGGAAACGAATGTATTCAGATAGTTATGATCGACAAGTACCTTCTCTCACAGAGGTTCGGAAACACTAACATACGTTCCATCTCAATGACTGATTGACTGAGAGGTTTCTACTCTATTAAAATAATCCTGAGGCTACTCGTATAGCGGATTCATAAGTCCCATCCGAAGGGAATATGAACTTCGACTTTCTTACTCCAAACTATAAATACTAACATATAAACAGGTTTGCATATATCTCCCATCCGAAGGACATATTAGATATGAACTTTTAATATCATAAATAATATCTTATCCACTTGAAGCTCTTACGTATATTAAATACATCATGTAAAAATCTGAAGCATATTCTTTGTGAATGTACTAAGGTACATAGGAGTTCATCAACGAGAATCCAATAAAGAGCATTTCAGCTATCATAAATCCTAAAGGATAGTAATTTGAACGGAATAAATTCGCAACGAGGACTGATGCAACTAGTGTTTAAGGTAAAACCAAAAAGAAAATAATGGTAGAAATAAATGATTTAATATTTACAATTAACAATAATATGTAAAAAAAATACTTATAATATAGAATTAAATTAAGTCTTCCGTTTAGATTGAGCCTGTTTTTATTTCATGACTGTTCCTGCAGAATCGCTACCCGTTGTTCCCTTTCTTTTTTCTCCGCCGTTCATTGATGTCAATGTATGATCCTTCATCTATTCTGTAGTTATTTCGCTACAGATTTTTTGAATTTTATGTAATTGAAATTGCCTCCGGTTACGAATAAATAAAAAATAAAAATAAAAAAGAGGAATAAAACTCCAGAGAAAAATAAACGATAGCCGTCAAACATAAGATAGTCTTTCAACGAAACGACACTATTCAGATAGTTATGAACGACAAGTACCTACTATCACAGAGGTTCGGAAACACTAATAGACATTCCATCAAAATGACTGATTGACTGAGAGGTATCTACTCTATTAAAATAATCCTGAGGCTACTCGTATAGCGGATTCATAAGTCCCATCCGAAGGGAATATGAACTTCGACTTTCTTACTCCAAACTATAAACACTAAAATATGCAACAGGTTTGCATATATCTCCCATCCGAAGGACATATTAGATATGAACTTTTAATATCATAAATAATATCTTAGCCACTTGAAGCTCCTACCTATATGAAATAAATCATGTAAAAATCTGAAGCATATTCTTTGTGAATGTACTAAGGTACATAGGAGTTCATCAACGAGAATCTAATAAAGAGCTTTTCAGCTATCATAGATCCTAAAGGCTAGTAATTTGAACTGAATGAATTCGCAACGAGGACTGATGCAACTAGTGTTCAAGGTAAAACCAAAAAGAAAATAATGCCAGATATAAATGATTTAATATTTACAATTAACAATAATATGTAAAAAAATACTTATAATATAGAATTAAATTAAGTCTTCCGTGTAGATTGAGCCTGTTTTTATTTCATGACTGTACCTGCAGAATCGCTTCCTGTTGTTCCCTTTATTTTTTTGTTTTTTTTTCCCTCCGCCTTTCATTGATGTAAATGTATGATCCTTCATCTATTCTGTAGTTATTTCGCCACCGATTTTTTGAATTTTATGTAATTGAAATTGCCTCCGGTTACGAAAAAATAAAAAAATCAATAAAAAAGAGGAATAAAACTCCAGAGAAAAATAAACGATAGCCGTAAAACATAAGATAGTGTTTCGAGGAAACGAATGTATTCAGATAGTTATGATCGACAAGTACCTTCTCTCACAGAGGTTCGGAAACACTAACATACGTTCCATCTCAATGACTGATTGACTGAGAGGTTTCTACTCTATTAAAATAATCCTGAGGCTACTCGTATAGCGGATTCATAAGTCCCATCCGAAGGGAATATGAACTTCGACTTTCTTACTCCAAACTATAAATACTAACATATAAACAGGTTTGCATATATCTCCCATCCGAAGGACATATTAGATATGAACTTTTAATATCATAAATAATATCTTATCCACTTGAAGCTCTTACGTATATTAAATACATCATGTAAAAATCTGAAGCATATTCTTTGTGAATGTACTAAGGTACATAGGAGTTCATCAACGAGAATCCAATAAAGAGCATTTCAGCTATCATAAATCCTAAAGGATAGTAATTTGAACGGAATAAATTCGCAACGAGGACTGATGCAACTAGTGTTTAAGGTAAAACCAAAAAGAAAATAATGGTAGAAATAAATGATTTAATATTTACAATTAACAATAATATGTAAAAAAAATACTTATAATATAGAATTAAATTAAGTCTTCCGTTTAGATTGAGCCTGTTTTTATTTCATGACTGTTCCTGCAGAATCGCTACCCGTTGTTCCCTTTCTTTTTTCTCCGCCGTTCATTGATGTCAATGTATGATCCTTCATCTATTCTGTAGTTATTTCGCTACAGATTTTTTGAATTTTATGTAATTGAAATTGCCTCCGGTTACGAATAAATAAAAAATAAAAATAAAAAAGAGGAATAAAACTCCAGAGAAAAATAAACGATAGCCGTCAAACATAAGATAGTCTTTCAAGGAAACGACACTATTCAGATAGTTATGAACGACAAGTACCTACTATCACAGAGGTTCGGAAACACTAATAGAAATTCCATCGGAATGACACATTGACTGAGAGGTTTCAAATCTATTAAAATAATTCTGAGGCTATTCGTATAGCTGATTCATAAGTCCCATCCGAAGGAAATATGAACTTCGACTTTCTTACTCCAAACTATAAATACTAAAATATGCAACATGTTTGCATATATGTCCCATCCGAAGGAAATATTGGATATGAATTTTAATATCATAAATAATATCTTAGCCACTTGAAGCTCCTACCTATATGAAATAAATCATGTAAAAATCTGAAGCATATTCTTTGTGAATGTACTAAGGTACATAGGAGTTCATCAACGAGAATCCAATAAAGAGCTTTTCAGCTATCATAGATCCTAAAGGCTAGTAATTTGAACTGAATGAATTCGCAACGTGGACTGATGCAACTAGTGTTCAAGGTAAAACCAAAAAGAAAATAATGCCAGATATAAATGATTTAATATTTACAATTAACAATAATATGTAAAAAAATACTTATAATATAGAATTAAATTAAGTCTTCCGTTTAGATTGAGCCTGTTTTTATTTCATGACTGTTCCTGCAGAATCGCTACCCGTTGTTCCCTTTTTTTTTTCTCCGCCGTTCATTGATGTCAATGTATGATCCTTCATCTATTCTGTAGTTATTTCGCTACAGATTTTTTGAATTTTATGTAATTGACATTGCCTCCGGTTACGAATAAATAAAAAATAAAAATAAAAAAGAGGAATAAAACTCCAGAGAAAAAAAAACGATAGCCGTCAAACATAAGATAGTCTTTCAAGGAAACGACACTATTCAGATAGTTATGATCGGCAAGTACCTTCTATCACAATGCTTCGGAAACACTAATATACGTTCCATCCAAATGACTGATTGACTGAGAGGTTTCTACTCTATTAAAATAATCCTGAGGCTACTCGTATAGCGGATTCATAAGTCCCATCCGAAGGGAATATGAACTTCGACTTTCTTACTCCAAACTATAAATACTAAAATATAAACAGGTTTGCATATATCTCCCATCCGAAGGACATATTAGATATGAACTTTTAATATCATAAATAATATCTTATCCACTTGAAGCTCTTACATATATTAAATAAATCATGTAAAAATCTGAAGCATATTCTTTGTGAATGTACTACGGTACATAGGAGTTCATCAACGAGAATCCAATAAAGAGCTTTTCAGCTATCATAGATCCTAAAGGATAGTAATTTGACCGGAATGAATTCGCAACGAGGACTGATGCAACTAGTGTTCAAGGTAAAACCAAAAAGAAAATAATGCCAGATATAAATGATTTAATATTTACAATTAACAATAATATGTAAAAAAAATACTTATAATATAGAATTAAATTAAGTCTTCCGTGTAGATTGAGCCTGTTTTTATTTCATGACTGTTCCTGCAGAATCGCTTCCTGTTGTTACCTTTTCTTTTTTTTTTTTTTTCTCCGCCTTTCATTGATGTAAATGTATGATCCTTCATCTATTCTGTAGTTATTTCGCTACAGATTTTTTGAATTTTATGTAATTGAAACTGCCTCCGGTTACGAAAAAATAAAAAAAAACAATAAAAAAGAGGAATAAAACTTCAAAGAAAAATAAACGATAGCCGTCAAACATAAGATAGTCTTTCAAGGAAACGACACTATTCAGATAGTTATGAACGACAAGTACCTACTATCACAGAGGTTCGGAAACACTAATAGACGTTCCATCCGAATGACTGATTGACTGAGAGGTTTCAAATCTATTAAAATAATTCTGAGGCTATTCGTATAGCTGATTCATAAGTCCCATCCGAAGGAAATATGAACTTCGACTTTCTTACTCCAAACTATAAATACTAAAATATGCAACAGGTTTGCATATATGTCCCATCCAAAGGAAATATTGGATATGAACTTTTAATATCATAAATAATATCTTAGCCACTTGAAGCTCCTACCTATATTAAATAAATCATGTAAAAATCTGAAGCATATTCTTTGTGAATGTACTAAGGTACATAGGAGTTCATCAACGAGAATCCAATAAAGAGCTTTTCAGCTATCATAGATCCTAAAGGCTAGTAGTTTGAACGGAATGAATTCGCAACGAGGACTGATGCAACTAGTGTTCAAGGTAAAACCAAAAAGAAAATAATGTTAGATATAAATGATTTAATATTTACAATTAACAATAATATGTAAAAAAATACTTATAATATAGAATTAAATTAAGTCTTCCGTGTAGATTGAGCCTCTTTTTATTTCATGACTGTTCCTGCAGAATCGCTTCCTGTTGTTCCCTTTTTTTTGTTTTTTTTTTCCTCCGCCTTTCATTGATGTAAATGTATGATCCTTCATCTATTCTGTAGTTATTTCGCTACAGATTTTTTTAATTTTATGTAATTGAAACTGCCTCCGGTTACGAATAAATAAAAAAAAACAATAAAAAAGAGGAATAAATCTCCAGAGAAAAATAAACGATAGCCGTCAAACATAAGAGAGTCTTTCAAGGAAACGACACTATTCAGATAGTTATGATCGGCAAGTACCTTCTATCACAATGCTTCGGAAACACTAATATACGTTCCATCCAAATGACTGATTGACCGAGAGGTTTCTACTCTATTAAAATAATCCTGAGGCTACTCGTATAGCGGATTCATAAGTCCCATCCGAAGGGAATATGAACTTCGACTTTCTTACTCCAAACTATAAATACTAAAATATAAACAGGTTTGCATATATCTCCCATCCGAAGGACATATTAGATATGAACTTTTAATATCATAAATAATATCTTATCCACTTGAAGCTCTTACATATATTAAATACATCATGTAAAAATCTGAAGCATATTCTTTCTGAATGTACTAAGGTACATAGGAGTTCATCTACGAGAATCCAATAAGGAGCCTTTCAGCTATCATAGATCCTAAAGGCTAGTAATTTGAACGGAATGAATTCGCAACGAGGACTGATGCAACTAGTGTTCAAGGGAAAACCAAAAAGAAAATAATGCTAGATATAAATGATTTAATATTTACAATTAACAATAATATGTAAAAAATACTTATAATATAGAATTAAATTAAGTCTTCCGTGTAGATTGAGCCTGTTTTTATTTCATGACTGTTCCTGCAGAATCGCTTCCTGTTGTTCCCTTTTTTTTTTTTTTTTTTTCCTCCGCCTTTCATTGATGTAAATGTATGATCCTTAATCTATTCTGTAGTTATTTCGCTACAGATTTTTTGAATTTTATGTAATTGAAACTGCCTCCGGTTACGAAAAAATAAAAAAAAACAATAAAAAAGAGGAATAAAACTCCAGAGAAAAATAAACGATAGCCGTCAAACATAAGATAGTCTTTCAAGGAAACGACACTATTCAGATAGTTATGATCGACAAATACCTACTATCACAGAGGTTCGGAAACACTAATAGACGTTCCATCCGAATGAATGATTGACTGAGAGGTTTCAAATCTATTAAAATAATTCTGAGGCTATTCGTATAGCTGATTCATAAGTCCCATCCGAAGGAAATATGAACTTCGACTTTCTTACTCCAAACTATAAATACTAAAATATGCAACAGGTTTGCATACATGTCCCATCCGAAGGAAATATTGGATATGAATTTTAATATCATAAATAATATCTTATCCATTTGAAGCTCTTACATATATTAAATAAATCATGTAAAAATCTGAAGCATATTCTTTGTGAATGTACTACGGTACATAGGAGTTCATCAACGAGAATCCAATAAAGAGCTTTTCAGCTATCATAGATCCTAAAGGATAGTAATTTGACCGGAATGAATTCGCAACGAGGACTGATGCAACTAGTGTTCAAGGTAAAACCAAAAAGAAAATAATGCCAGATATAAATGATTTAATATTTACAATTAACAATAATATGTAAAAAAAATACTTATAATATAGAATTAAATTAAGTCTTCCGTGTAGATTGAGCCTGTTTTTATTTCATGACTGTTCCTGCAGAATCGCTTCCTGTTGTTACCTTTTCTTTTTTTTTTTTTTTCTCCGCCTTTCATTGATGTAAATGTATGATCCTTCATCTATTCTGTAGTTATTTCGCTACAGATTTTTTGAATTTTATGTAATTGAAACTGCCTCCGGTTACGAAAAAATAAAAAAAAACAATAAAAAAGAGGAATAAAACTTCAAAGAAAAATAAACGATAGCCGTCAAACATAAGATAGTATTTCAAGGAAACGACACTATTCAGATAGTTATGAACGACAAGTACCTACTATCACAGAGGTTCGGAAACACTAATAGACGTTCCATCCGAATGACTGATTGACTGAGAGGTTTCAAATCTATTAAAATAATTCTGAGGCTATTCGTATAGCTGATTCATAAGTCCCATCCGAAGGAAATATGAACTTCGACTTTCTTACTCCAAACTATAAATACTAAAATATGCAACAGGTTTGCATATATGTCCCATCCGAAGGAAATATTGGATATGAACTTTTAATATCATAAATAATATCTTAGCCACTTGAAGCTCCTACCTATATTAAATAAATCATGTAAAAATCTGAAGCATATTCTTTGTGAATGTACTAAGGTACATAGGAGTTCATCAACGAGAATCCAATAAAGAGCTTTTCAGCTATCATAGATCCTAAAGGATAGTAATTTGAACTGAATGAATTCGCAACGAGGACTGATGCAACTAGTGTTCAAGGTAAAACCAAAAAGAAAATAATGCCAGATATAAATGATTTAATATTTACAATTAACAATAATATGTAAAAAAATACTTATAATATAGAATTAAATTAAGTCTTCCGTGTAGATTGAGCCTGTTTTTATTTCATGACTGTACCTGCAGAATCGCTTCCTGTTGTTCCCTTTTTTTTTTGTTTTTTTTTCCTCCGCCTTTCATTGATGTAAATGTATGATCCTTCATCTATTCTGTAGTTATTTCGCCACAGATGTTTTGAATTTTATGTAATTGAAACTGCCTCATGTTACGAATAAATAAAAAATAAAAATAAAAAAGAGGAATAAAACTCCAGAGAAAAATAAACGATAGCCGTCAAACATAAGATAGTCTTTCAAGGAAACGACACTATTCAGATGGTTATGATCGGCAAGTACCTTCTATCACAATGCTTCGGAAACACTAATATACGTTCCAACAAAATGACTGATTGACTGAGAGGTATCTACTCTATTAAAATAATCCTGAGGCTACTCGTATAGCGGATTCATAAGTCCCATCCGAAGGGAATATGAACTTCGACTTTCTTACTCCAAACTATAAATACTAAAATATGCAACAGGTTTGCATATATCTCCCATCCGAAGGACATATTAGATATGAACTTTTAATATCATAAATAATATTTTATCCACTTGAAGCTCTTACATATATTAAATAAATCATGTAAAAATCTGAAGCATATTCTTTGTGAATGTACTACGGTACATAGGAGTTCATCAACGAGAATCCAATAAAGAGCTTTTCAGCTATCATAGATCCTAAAGGATAGTAATTTGACCGGAATGAATTCGCAACGAGGACTGATGCAACTAGTGTTCAAGGTAAAACCAAAAAGAAAATAATGCCAGATATAAATGATTTAATATTTACAATTAACAATAATATGTAAAAAAATACTTATAATATAGAATTAAATTAAGTCTTCCGTGTAGATTGAGGCTGTTTTTATTTCATGACTGTTCCTGCAGAATCGCTTCCTGTTGTTCCCTTTTTTTTTTTTTTTTTCCTCCGCCTTTCATTGATGTAAATGTATGATCCTTCATCTATTCTGTAGTTGTTTCGCTACAGATTTTTTGAATTTTATGTAATTGAAACTGCCTCCGGTTACGAAAAAATAAAAAAAAACAATAAAAAAGAGGAATAAAACTCCAGAGAAAAATAAACGATAGCCGTCAAACATAAGATAGTCATTCAAGGAAACGACACTATTCAGATAGTTATGATCGACAAGTACCTACTATCACAGAGGTTCGGAAACACTAATAGTCTTTCCATCCGAATGACTCATTGACTGAGAGGTTTCAAATCTATTAAAATAATTCTGAGGCTATTCGTATAGCTGATTCATAAGTCCCATCCGAAGGAAATATGAACTTCGACTTTCTTACTCCAAACTATAAATACTAAAATATGCAACAGGTTTGCATATATATCCCATTCGAAGGAAATATTGGATATGAATTTTAATATCATAAATAATATCTTAGCCACTTGAAGCTGCTACCTATATGAAATAAATCATGTAAAAATCTGAAGCATATTCTTTGTGAATGTACTAAGGTACATAGGAGTTCAGCAACGAGAATCTAATAAAGAGCTTTTCAGCTATCATAGATCCTAAAGGCTAGTAATTTGAACTGAATGAATTCGCAACGAGGACTGATGCAACTAGTGTTCAAGGTAAAACCAAAAAGAAAATAATGCCAGATATAAATGATTAAATATTTACAATTAACAATAATATGTAAAAAAATACTTATAATATAGAATTAAATTAAGTCTTCCGTGTAGATTGAGCCTGTTTTTATTTCATGACTGTACCTGCAGAATCGCTTCCTGTTGTTCCCTTTATTTTTTTGTTTTTTTTTTCCTCCGCCTTTCATTGATGTAAATGTATGATCCTTCATCTATTCTGTAGTTATTTCGCCACAGATTTTTTGAATTTTATGTAATTGAAATTGCCTCCGGTTACGAAAAAATAAAAAAATCAATAAAAAAGAGGAATAAAACTCCAGAGAAAAATAAACGATAGCCGTAAAACATAAGATAGTGTTTCGAGGAAACGAATCTATTCAGATAGTTATGATCGACAAGTACCTTCTCTCACAGAGGTTCGGAAACACTAACATACGTTCCATCTCAATGACTGATTGACTGAGAGGTTTCTACTCTATTAAAATAATCCTGAGGCTACTAGCCTGCTGATAGCTGATTCATAAGACCCATCCGAAGGGCATATGAACTTCAACTTTCTTACTCCAAACTATAAATACTAAAATATGCAACAGGTTTGTATATATCTCCCATCCGAAGGACATATTAGATATGAACTTTTAATATCATAAATAATATCTTATCCACTTGAAGCTCTTACATATATTAAATAAATCATGTAAAAATCTGAAGCATATTCTTTGTGAATGTACTACGGTACATAGGAGTTCATCAACGAGAATCCAATAAAGAGCTTTTCAGCTATCATAGATCCTAAAGGCTAGTAATTTGACCGGAATGAATTCGCAACGAGGACTGATGCAACTAGTGTTCAAGGTAAAACCAAAAAGAAAATAATGCCAGATATAAATGATTTAATATTTACAATTAACAATAATATGTAAAAAAATACTTATAATATAGAATTAAATTAAGTCTTCCGTGTAGATTGAGCCTGTTTTTATTTCATGACTGTACCTGCAGAATCGCTTCCTGTTGTTCCCTTTTTTTTTTGTTTTTTTTTCCTCCACCTTTCATTGATGTAAATGTATGATCCTTCATCTATTCTGTAGTTATTTCGCCACAGATTTTTTGAATTTTATGTAATTGAAATTGCCTCCGGTTACGAAAAAATAAAAAAATCAATAAAAAAGAGGAATAAAACTCCAGAGAAAAATAAACGATAGCCGTAAAACATAAGATAGTGTTTCGAGGAAACGAATCTATTCAGATAGTTATGATCGACAAGTACCTTCTCTCACAGAGGTTCGGAAACACTAACATACGTTCCATCTCAATGACTGATTGACTGAGAGGTTTCTACTCTATTAAAATAATCCTGAGGCTACTTGTATAGCGGATTCATAAGTCCCATCCGAAGGGAATATGAACTTCGACTTTCTTACTCCAAACTATAAATACTAACATATAAACAGGTTTGCATATATCTCCCATCCGAAGGACATATTAGATATGAACTTTTAATATCATAAATAATATCTTATCCACTTGAAGCTCTTACGTATATTAAATACATCATGTAAAAATCTGAAGCATATTCTTTGTGAATGTACTAAGGTACATAGGAGTTCATCAACGAGAATCCAATAAAGAGCATTTCAGCTATCATAAATCCTAAAGGATAGTAATTTGACCGGAATGAATTCGCAACGAGGACTGATGCAACTAGTGTTTAAGGTAAAACCAAAAAGAAAATAATGGTAGAAATAAATGATTTAATATTTACAATTAACAATAATATGTAAAAAAAATACTTATAATATAGAATTAAATTAAGTCTTCCGTTTAGATTGAGCCTGTTTTTATTTCATGACTGTTCCTGCAGAATCGCTACCCGTTGTTCCCTTTCTTTTTTCTCCGCCGTTCATTGATGTCAATGTATGATCCTTCATCTATTCTGTAGTTATTTCGCTACAGATTTTTTGAATTGTATGTAATTGAAATTGCCACCGGTTACGAATAAATAAAAAATAAAAATAAAAAAGAGGAATAAAACTCCAGAGAAAAATAAACGATAGCCGTCAAACATAAGATAGTCTTTCAAGGAAACGAAACTATTCAGATAGTTATGAACGACAAGTACCTACTATCACAGAGGTTCGGAAACACTAATAGACGTTCCATCCGAATGACTGATTGACTGAGAGGTTTCAAATCTATTAAAATAATCCTGAGGCTACTCGTATAGCGGATTCATAAGTCCCATCCGAAGGGAATATGAACTTCGACTTTCTTACTCCAAACTATAAACACTAAAATATGCAACAGGTTTGCATATATCTCCCATCCGAAGGACATATTAGATATGAACTTTTAATATCATAAATAATATCTTATCCACTTGAAGCTCTTACATATATTAAATAAATCATGTAAAAATCTGAAGCATATTCTTTGTGAATGTACTACGGTACATAGGAGTTCATCAACGAGAATCCAATAAAGAGCTTTTCAGCTATCATAGATCCTAAAGGATAGTAATTTGACCGGAATGAATTCGCAACGAGGACTGATGCAACTAGTGTTCAAGGTAAAACCAAAAAGAAAATAATGCCAGATATAAATGATTTAATATTTACAATTAACAATAATATGTAAAAAAATACTTATAATATAGAATTAAATTAAGTCTTCCGTGTAGATTGAGCCTGTTTTTATTTCATGACTGTTCCTGCAGAATCGCTTCCTGTTGTTACCTTTTCTTTTTTTTTTTTTTTCTCCGCCGTTCATTGATGTCAATGTATGATCCTTCATCTATTCTGTAGTTATTTCGCTACAGATTTTTTGAATTTTATGTAATTGAAATTGCCTCCGGTTACGAATAAATAAAAAATAAAAATAAAAAAGAGGAATAAAACCCCAGAGAAAAATAAACGATAGCCGTCCAACATAAGATAGTCTTTCAAGGAAACGACACTATTCAGATAGTTATGATCGGCAAGTACCTTCTATCACAATGCTTCGGAAACACTAATATACGTTCCATCCAAATGACTGATTGACTGAGAGGTATCTACTCTATTAAAATAATCCTGAGGCTACTCGTATAGCGGATTCATAAGTCCCATCCGAAGGGAATATGAACTTCGACTTTCTTACTCCAAACTATAAACACTAAAATATGCAACAGGTTTGCATATATCTCCCATCCGAAGGACATATTAGATATGAACTTTTAATATCATAAATAATATCTTAGCCACTTGAAGCTCCTACCTATATGAAATAAATCATGTAAAAATCTGAAGCATATTCTTTGTGAATGTACTAAGGTACATAGGAGTTCATCAACGAGAATCTAATAAAGAGCTTTTCAGCTATCATAGATCCTAAAGGCTAGTAATTTGAACTGAATGAATTCGCAACGAGGACTGATGCAACTAGTGTTCAAGGTAAAACCAAAAAGAAAATAATGCCAGATATAAATGATTTAATATTTACAATTAACAATAATATGTAAAAAAATACTTATAATATAGAATTAAATTAAGTCTTCCGTGTAGATTGAGCCTGTTTTTATTTCATGACTGTACCTGCAGAATCGCTTCCTGTTGTTCCCTTTATTTTTTTGTTTTTTTTTTCCTCCGCCTTTCATTGATGTAAATGTATGATCCTTCATCTATTCTGTAGTTATTTCGCCACAGATTTTTTGAATTTTATGTAATTGAAATTGCCTCCGGTTACGAAAAAATAAAAAAATCAATAAAAAAGAGGAATAAAACTCCAGAGAAAAATAAACGATAGCCGTAAAACATAAGATAGTGTTTCGAGGAAACGAATGTATTCAGATAGTTATGATCGACAAGTACCTTCTCTCACAGAGGTTCGGAAACACTAACATACGTTCCATCTCAATGACTGATTGACTGAGAGGTTTCTACTCTATTAAAATAATCCTGAGGCTACTCGTATAGCGGATTCATAAGTCCCATCCGAAGGGCATATGAACTTCGACTTTCTTACTCCAAACTATAAATACTAACATATAATCAGGTTTGCATATATCTCCCATCCGAAGGACATATTAGATATGAACTTTTAATATCATAAATAATATCTTATCCACTTGAAGCTCTTACGTATATTAAATACATCATGTAAAAATCTGAAGCATATTCTTTGTGAATGTACTAAGGTACATAGGAGTTCATCAACGAGAATCCAATAAAGAGCATTTCAGCTATCATAAATCCTAAAGGATAGTAATTTGAACGGAATAAATTCGCAACGAGGACTGATGCAACTAGTGTTCAAGGTAAAACCAAAAAGAAAATAATGCCAGATATAAATGATTTAATATTTACAATTAACAATAATATGTAAAAAAATACTTCTAATATAGAATTAAATTAAGTCTTCCGTGTAGATTGAGCCTGTTTTTATTTCTTGACTGTACCTGCAGAATCGCTTCCTGTTGTTCCCTTTATTTTTTTGTTTTTTTTTCCCTCCGCCTTTCATTGATGTAAATGTATGATCCTTCATCTATTCTGTAGTTATTTCGCCACAGATTTTTTGAATTTTATGTAATTGAAATTGCCTCCGGTTACGAAAAAATAAAAAAATCAATAAAAAAGAGGAATAAAACTCCAGAGAAAAATAAACGATAGCCGTAAAACATAAGATAGTGTTTCGAGGAAACGAATGTATTCAGATAGTTATGATCGACAAGTACCTTCTCTCACAGAGGTTCGGAAACACTAACATACGTTCCATCTCAATGACTGATTGACTGAGAGGTTTCTACTCTATTAAAATAATCCTGAGGCTACTCGTATAGCGGATTCATAAGTCCCATCCGAAGGGAATATGAACTTCGACTTTCTTACTCCAAACTATAAATACTAACATATAAACAGGTTTGCATATATCTCCCATCCGAAGGACATATTAGATATGAACTTTTAATATCATAAATAATATCTTATCCACTTGAAGCTCTTACGTATATTAAATACATCATGTAAAAATCTGAAGCATATTCTTTGTGAATGTACTAAGGTACATAGGAGTTCATCAACGAGAATCCAATAAAGAGCATTTCAGCTATCATAAATCCTAAAGGATAGTAATTTGAACGGAATAAATTCGCAACGAGGACTGATGCAACTAGTGTTTAAGGTAAAACCAAAAAGAAAATAATGGTAGAAATAAATGATTTAATATTTACAATTAACAATAATATGTAAAAAAAATACTTATAATATAGAATTAAATTAAGTCTTCCGTTTAGATTGAGCCTGTTTTTATTTCATGACTGTTCCTGCAGAATCGCTACCCGTTGTTCCCTTTCTTTTTTCTCCGCCGTTCATTGATGTCAATGTATGATCCTTCATCTATTCTGTAGTTATTTCGCTACAGATTTTTTGAATTTTATGTAATTGAAATTGCCTCCGGTTACGAATAAATAAAAAATAAAAATAAAAAAGAGGAATAAAACTCCAGAGAAAAATAAACGATAGCCGTCAAACATAAGATAGTCTTTCAAGGAAACGACACTATTCAGATAGTTATGAACGACAAGTACCTACTATCACAGAGGTTCGGAAACACTAATAGACATTCCATCCGAATGACACATTGACTGAGAGGTTTCAAATCTATTAAAATAATTCTGAGGCTATTCGTATAGCTGATTCATAAGTCCCATCCGAAGGAAATATGAACTTCGACTTTCTTACTCCAAACTATAAATACTAAAATATGCAACATGTTTGCATATATGTCCCATCCGAAGGAAATATTGGATATGAATTTTAATATCATAAATAATATCTTAGCCACTTGAAGCTCCTACCTATATGAAATAAATCATGTAAAAATCTGAAGCATATTCTTTGTGAATGTACTAAGGTACATAGGAGTTCATCAACGAGAATCCAATAAAGAGCTTTTCAGCTATCATAGATCCTAAAGGCTAGTAATTTGAACTGAATGAATTCGCAACGTGGACTGATGCAACTAGTGTTCAAGGTAAAACCAAAAAGAAAATAATGCCAGATATAAATGATTTAATATTTACAATTAACAATAATATGTAAAAAAATACTTATAATATAGAATTAAATTAAGTCTTCCGTGTAGATTGAGCCTGTTTTTATTTCCTTTCTGTACCTGCAGAATCGCTTCCTGTTGTTCCCTTTTTTTTTTTGTTTTTTTTTCCTCCCCCTTTCATTGATGTAAATGTATGATCCTTCATCTATTCTGTAGTTATTTCGCTACAGTTTTTTTGAAATTTATGTAATTGAAATTGCCTCCGGTTACGAATAAATAAAAAAAATAAAAATAAAAAAGAGGAATAAAACTCCAGAGAAAAATAAACGATAGCCGTCAAACATAAGATAGTCTTTCAAGGAAACGACACTATTCAGATAGTTATGATCGGCAAGTACCTTCTATCACAATGGTTCGGAAACACAAATAGACGTTCCATCCGAATGACTCATTGACTGAGAGGTTTCAAATCTATTAAAATAATTATGAGGCTATTCGTATAGCTGATTCATAAGTCCCATCCGAAGGAAATATGAACTTCGACTTTCTTACTCCAAACTATAAATACTAAAATATGCAACAGGTTTGCATATATGTCCCATCCGAAGGAAATTTTAAATATGAATTTTAATATCATAAATAATATCTTAGCCACTTGAAGCTCCTACCTATATGAAATAAATCATGTAAAAATCTGAAGCATATTCTTTGTGAATGTACTAAGGTACATAGGAGTTCATCAACGAGAATCTAATAAAGAGCTTTTCAGCTATCATAGATCCTAAAGGCTAGTAATTTGAACTGAATGAATTCGCAACGAGGACTGATGCAACTAGTGTTCAAGGTAAAACCAGAAAGAAAATAATGCCAGATATAAATGATTTAATATTTACAATTAACAATAATATGTAAAAAAATACTTATAATATAGAATTAAATTAAGTCTTCCGTGTAGATTGAGCCTGTTTTTATTTCATGACTGTTCCTGCAGAATCGCTTCCTGTTGTTCCCTTTTTTTTTCTTTTTTTCCTCCGCCTTTCATTGATGTAAATGTATGATCCTTCATCTATTCTGTAGTTATTTCGCTACAGATTTTTCTAATTTTATGTAATTGAAACTGCCTCCGGTTACGAAAAAATAAAAAAAAACAATAAAAAAGAGGAATAAAACTCCAGAGAAAAATAAACGATAGCCGTCAAACATAAGATAGTCTTTCAAGGAAACGACACTATTCAGATAGTTATGATCGACAAGTACCTACTATCACAGTGGTTCGGAAACACTAATAGACGTTCCATCCAAATGACTGATTGACTGAGAGGTTTCTACTCTATTAAAATAATCCTGAGGCTACTCGTATAGCGGATATGAACATCCGAAGGGAATATGAACTTCGACTTTCTTACTCCAAACTATAAATACTAAAATATGCAACAGGTTTGCATATATGCCCCATCCGAAGGACATATTAGATATGAACTTTTAATATTAAAAAATAATATCTTAGCCACTTGAAGCTCTTACATATATTAAATACATCATGTAAAAATCTGAAGCATATTCTTTGTGAATGTACTAAGGTACATAGGAGTTCATCAACGAGAATCCAATAAAGAGCATTTCAGCTATCATAGATCCTAAAGGCTAGTAATTTGAACGGAATGAATTCGCAACGAGGACTGATGCAACTAGTGTTTAAGGTAAAACCAAAAAGAAAATAATGGTAGAAATAAATGATTTAATATTTACAATTAACAATAATATGTAAAAAAAATACTTATAATATAGAATTAAATTAAGTCTTCCGTTTAGATTGAGCCTGTTTTTATTTCATGACTGTTCCTGCAGAATCGCTACCCGTTGTTCCCTTTTTTTTTTTCTCCGCCGTTCATTGATGTCAATGTATGATCCTACATCTATTCTGTAGTTATTTCGCTACAGATTTTTTGAAATTTATGTAATTGAAATTGCCTCCGGTTACGAATAAATAAAAAATAAAAAGAAAAAAGAAAAAGAAAAAAGAAAAATAAAACTCCAGAGAAAAATAAACGATAGCCGTCAAACATAAGATAGTCTTTCAAGGAAAAGACACTATTCAGATAGTTATGATCGGCAAGTACCTTCTATCACAATGCTTCGGAAACACTAATATACGTTCCATCAAAATGACTGATTGACTGAGAGGTTTCTACTCTATTAAAATAATCCTGAGGCTACTCGTATAGCGGATTCATAAGTCCCATCCGAAGGGAATATGAACTTCGACTTTCTTACTCCAAACTATAAATACTAAAATATGCAACAGGTTTGCATATATGCCCCATCCGAAGGACATATTAGATATGAACTTTTAATATCATAAATAATATCTTATCCACTTGAAGCTCTTACATATATTAAATAAATCATGTAAAAATCTGAAGCATATTCTTTGTGAATGTACTACGGTACATAGGAGTTCATCAACGAGAATCCAATAAAGAGCTTTTCAGCTATCATAGATCCTAAAGGATAGTAATTTGACCGGAATGAATTCGCAACGAGGACTGATGCATCTAGTGTTCAAGGTAAAACCAAAAAGAAAATAATGCCAGATATAAATGATTTTATATTTACAATTAACAATAATATGTAAAAAAATACTTATACTATAGAATTAAATTAAGTCTTCCGTGTAGATTGAGCCTGTTTTTATTTCATGACTTTTCCTGCAGAATCGCTTCCTGTTGTTCCCTTTTTTTTTTTTTTTTTTTTCCTCCGCCTTTCATTGATGTAAATGTATGATCCTTCATCTATTCTGTAGTTATTTCGCTACAGATTTTTTGAATTTTATGTAATTGAAACTGCCTCCGGTTACGAAAAAATAAAAAAAAACAATAAAAAAGAGGATTAAAACTCCAGAGAAAAATAAACGATAGCCGTCAAACATAAGATAGTCTTTCAAGGAAACGACACTATTCAGATAGTTATGATCGACAAGTACCTACTATCACAGAGGTTCGGAAACACTAATAGACGTTCCATCCAAATGACTGATTGACTGAGAGGTTTCTACTCTATTAAAATAATCCTGAGGCTACTCGTATAGCGGATATGAACATCCGAAGGGAATATGAACTTCGACTTTCTTACTCCAAACTATAAATACTAAAATATGCAACAGGTTTGCATATATGCCCCATCCGAAGGACATATTAGATATGAACTTTTAATATTAAAAAATAATATCTTAGCCACTTGAAGCTCTTACATATATTAAATAAATCATGTAAAAATCTGAAGCATATTCTTTGTGAATGTACTACGGTACATAGGAGTTCATCAACGAGAATCCAATAAAGAGCTTTTCAGCTATCATAGATCCTAAAGGATAGTAATTTGACCGGAATGAATTCGCAACGAGGACTGATGCAACTAGTGTTCAAGGTAAAACCAAAAAGAAAATAATGCCAGATATAAATGATTTAATATTTACAATTAACAATAATATGTAAAAAAATACTTCTAATATAGAATTAAATTAAGTCTTCCGTGTAGATTGAGCCTGTTTTTATTTCTTGACTGTACCTGCAGAATCGCTTCCTGTTGTTCCCTTTATTTTTTTGTTTTTTTTCCCCTCCGCCTTTCATTGATGTAAATGTATGATCCTTCATCTATTCTGTAGTTATTTCGCCACAGATTTTTTGAATTTTATGTAATTGAAATTGCCTCCGGTTACGAAAAAATAAAAAAATCAATAAAAAAGAGGAATAAAACTCCAGAGAAAAATAAACGATAGCCGTAAAACATAAGATAGTGTTTCGAGGAAACGAATGTATTCAGATAGTTATGATCGACAAGTACCTTCTCTCACAGAGGTTCGGAAACACTAACATACGTTCCATCTCAATGACTGATTGACTGAGAGGTTTCTACTCTATTAAAATAATCCTGAGGCTACTCGTATAGCGGATTCATAAGTCCCATCCGAAGGGAATATGAACTTCGACTTTCTTACTCCAAACTATAAATACTAACATATAAACAGGTTTGCATATATCTCCCATCCGAAGGACATATTAGATATGAACTTTTAATATCATAAATAATATCTTATCCACTTGAAGCTCTTACGTATATTAAATACATCATGTAAAAATCTGAAGCATATTCTTTGTGAATGTACTAAGGTACATAGGAGTTCATCAACGAGAATCCAATAAAGAGCATTTCAGCTATCATAAATCCTAAAGGATAGTAATTTGAACGGAATAAATTCGCAACGAGGACTGATGCAACTAGTGTTTAAGGTAAAACCAAAAAGAAAATAATGGTAGAAATAAATGATTTAATATTTACAATTAACAATAATATGTAAAAAAAATACTTATAATATAGAATTAAATTAAGTCTTCCGTTTAGATTGAGCCTGTTTTTATTTCATGACTGTTCCTGCAGAATCGCTACCCGTTGTTCCCTTTCTTTTTTCTCCGCCGTTCATTGATGTCAATGTATGATCCTTCATCTATTCTGTAGTTATTTCGCTACAGATTTTTTGAATTTTATGTAATTGAAATTGCCTCCGGTTACGAATAAATAAAAAATAAAAATAAAAAAGAGGAATAAAACTCCAGAGAAAAATAAACGATAGCCGTCAAACATAAGATAGTCTTTCAAGGAAACGACACTATTCAGATAGTTATGAACGACAAGTACCTACTATCACAGAGGTTCGGAAACACTAATAGACATTCCATCCGAATGACACATTGACTGAGAGGTTTCAAATCTATTAAAATAATTCTGAGGCTATTCGTATAGCTGATTCATAAGTCCCATCCGAAGGAAATATGAACTTCGACTTTCTTACTCCAAACTATAAATACTAAAATATGCAACATGTTTGCATATATGTCCCATCCGAAGGAAATATTGGATATGAATTTTAATATCATAAATAATATCTTAGCCACTTGAAGCTCCTACCTATATGAAATAAATCATGTAAAAATCTGAAGCATATTCTTTGTGAATGTACTAAGGTACATAGGAGTTCATCAACGAGAATCCAATAAAGAGCTTTTCAGCTATCATAGATCCTAAAGGCTAGTAATTTGAACTGAATGAATTCGCAACGTGGACTGATGCAACTAGTGTTCAAGGTAAAACCAAAAAGAAAATAATGCCAGATATAAATGATTTAATATTTACAATTAACAATAATATGTAAAAAAATACTTATAATATAGAATTAAATTAAGTCTTCCGTGTAGATTGAGCCTGTTTTTATTTCCTTTCTGTACCTGCAGAATCGCTTCCTGTTGTTCCCTTTTTTTTTTTGTTTTTTTTTCCTCCCCCTTTCATTGATGTAAATGTATGATCCTTCATCTATTCTGTAGTTATTTCGCTACAGTTTTTTTGAAATTTATGTAATTGAAATTGCCTCCGGTTACGAATAAATAAAAAAAATAAAAATAAAAAAGAGGAATAAAACTCCAGAGAAAAATAAACGATAGCCGTCAAACATAAGATAGTCTTTCAAGGAAACGACACTATTCAGATAGTTATGATCGGCAAGTACCTTCTATCACAATGGTTCGGAAACACAAATAGACGTTCCATCCGAATGACTCATTGACTGAGAGGTTTCAAATCTATTAAAATAATTATGAGGCTATTCGTATAGCTGATTCATAAGTCCCATCCGAAGGAAATATGAACTTCGACTTTCTTACTCCAAACTATAAATACTAAAATATGCAACAGGTTTGCATATATGTCCCATCCGAAGGAAATTTTAAATATGAATTTTAATATCATAAATAATATCTTAGCCACTTGAAGCTCCTACCTATATGAAATAAATCATGTAAAAATCTGAAGCATATTCTTTGTGAATGTACTAAGGTACATACATAGGAGTTCATCAACGAGAATCTAATAAAGAGCTTTTCAGCTATCATAGATCCTAAAGGCTAGTAATTTGAACTGAATGAATTCGCAACGAGGACTGATGCAACTAGTGTTCAAGGTAAAACCAGAAAGAAAATAATGCCAGATATAAATGATTTAATATTTACAATTAACAATAATATGTAAAAAAATACTTATAATATAGAATTAAATTAAGTCTTCCGTGTAGATTGAGCCTGTTTTTATTTCATGACTGTTCCTGCAGAATCGCTTCCTGTTGTTCCCTTTTTTTTTCTTTTTTTCCTCCGCCTTTCATTGATGTAAATGTATGATCCTTCATCTATTCTGTAGTTATTTCGCTACAGATTTTTCTAATTTTATGTAATTGAAACTGCCTCCGGTTACGAAAAAATAAAAAAAAACAATAAAAAAGAGGAATAAAACTCCAGAGAAAAATAAACGATAGCCGTCAAACATAAGATAGTCTTTCAAGGAAACGACACTATTCAGATAGTTATGATCGACAAGTACCTACTATCACAGTGGTTCGGAAACACTAATAGACGTTCCATCCAAATGACTGATTGACTGAGAGGTTTCTACTCTATTAAAATAATCCTGAGGCTACTCGTATAGCGGATATGAACATCCGAAGGGAATATGAACTTCGACTTTCTTACTCCAAACTATAAATACTAAAATATGCAACAGGTTTGCATATATGCCCCATCCGAAGGACATATTAGATATGAACTTTTAATATTAAAAAATAATATCTTAGCCACTTGAAGCTCTTACATATATTAAATACATCATGTAAAAATCTGAAGCATATTCTTTGTGAATGTACTAAGGTACATAGGAGTTCATCAACGAGAATCCAATAAAGAGCATTTCAGCTATCATAGATCCTAAAGAATAGTAATTTGAACGGAATGAATTCGCAACGAGGACTGATGCAACTAGTGTTTAAGGTAAAACCAAAAAGAAAATAATGGTAGAAATAAATGATTTAATATTTACAATTAACAATAATATGTAAAAAAAATACTTATAATATAGAATTAAATTAAGTCTTCCGTTTAGATTGAGCCTGTTTTTATTTCATGACTGTTCCTGCAGAATCGCTACCCGTTGTTCCCTTTTTTTTTTCTCCGCCGTTCATTGATGTCAATGTATGATCCTACATCTATTCTGTAGTTATTTCGCTACAGATTTTTTGAAATTTATGTAATTGAAATTGCCTCCGGTTACGAATAAATAAAAAATAAAAAGAAAAAAGAAAAATAAAACTCCAGAGAAAAATAAACGATAGCCGTCAAACATAAGATAGTCTTTCAAGGAAAAGACACTATTCAGATAGTTATGATCGGCAAGTACCTTCTATCACAATGCTTCGGAAACACTAATATACGTTCCATCAAAATGACTGATTGACTGAGAGGTTTCTACTCTATTAAAATAATCCTGAGGCTACTCGTATAGCGGATTCATAAGTCCCATCCGAAGGGAATATGAACTTCGACTTTCTTACTCCAAACTATAAATACTAAAATATGCAACAGGTTTGCATATATGTCCCATCCGAAGGACATATTAGATATGAACTTTTAATACCATAAATAATATCTTATCCACTTGAAGCTCTTACATATATTAAATAAATCATGTAAAAATCTGAAGCATATTCTTTGTGAATGTACTACGGTACATAGGAGTTCATCAACGAGAATCCAATAAAGAGCTTTTCAGCTATCATAGATCCTAAAGGATAGTAATTTGACCGGAATGAATTCGCAACGAGGACTGATGCAACTAGTGTTCAAGGTAAAACCAAAAAGAAAATAATGCCAGATATAAATGATTTTATATTTACAATTAACAATAATATGTAAAAAAATACTTATACTATAGAATTAAATTAAGTCTTCCGTGTAGATTGAGCCTGTTTTTATTTCATGACTTTTCCTGCAGAATCGCTTCCTGTTGTTCCCTTTTTTTTTTTTTTTTTTTTCCTCCGCCTTTCATTGATGTAAATGTATGATCCTTCATCTATTCTGTAGTTATTTCGCTACAGATTTTTTGAATTTTATGTAATTGAAACTGCCTCCGGTTACGAAAAAATAAAAAAAAACAATAAAAAAGAGGATTAAAACTCCAGAGAAAAATAAACGATAGCCGTCAAACATAAGATAGTCTTTCAAGGAAACGACACTATTCAGATAGTTATGATCGACAAGTACCTACTATCACAGAGGTTCGGAAACACTAATAGACGTTCCATCCAAATGACTGATTGACTGAGAGGTTTCTACTCTATTAAAATAATCCTGAGGCTACTCGTATAGCGGATATGAACATCCGAAGGGAATATGAACTTCGACTTTCTTACTCCAAACTATAAATACTAAAATATGCAACAGGTTTGCATATATGCCCCATCCGAAGGACATATTAGATATGAACTTTTAATATTAAAAAATAATATCTTAGCCACTTGAAGCTCTTACATATATTAAATACATCATGTAAAAATCTGAAGCATATTCTTTGTGAATGTACTAAGGTACATAGGAGTTCATCAACGAGAATCCAATAAAGAGCATTTCAGCTATCATAGATCCTAAAGGCTAGTAATTTGAACGGAATGAATTCGCAACGAGGACTGATGCAACTAGTGTTTAAGGTAAAACCAAAAAGAAAATAATGGTAGAAATAAATGATTTAATATTTACAATTAACAATAATATGTAAAAAAAATACTTATAATATAGAATTAAATTAAGTCTTCCGTTTAGATTGAGCCTGTTTTTATTTCATGACTGTTCCTGCAGAATCGCTACCCGTTGTTCCCTTTTTTTTTTCTCCGCCGTTCATTGATGTCAATGTATGATCCTACATCTATTCTGTAGTTATTTCGCTACAGATTTTTTGAAATTTATGTAATTGAAATTGCCTCCGGTTACGAATAAATAAAAAATAAAAAGAAAAAAGAAAAATAAAAAATAAAAATAAAACTCCAGAGAAAAATAAACGATAGCCGTCAAACATAAGATAGTCTTTCAAGGAAACGACACTATTCAGATAGTTATGATCGGCAAGTACCTTCTATCACAATGCTTCGGAAACACTAACATACGTTCCATCTGAATGACTGATTGACTGAGAGGTTTCTACTCTATTAAAATAATCCTGAGGCTACTAGCATAGCTGATTCATAAGACCCATCCGAAGGGCATATGAACTTCAACTTTCTTACTCCAAACTATAAATACTAAAATATGCAACAGGTTTGTATATATCTCCCATCCGAAGGACATATTAGATATGAACTTTTAATATCATAAATAATATCTTTAATATCAGCCACTTGAAGCTCTTACATATATTAAATACATCATGTAAAAATCTGAAGCATATTCTTTGTGAATGTACTAAGGTACATAGGAGTTCATCAACGAGAATCCAATAAAGAGCTTTTCAGCTATCATAGATCCTAAAGGCTAGTAATTTGAACTGAATGAATTCGCAACGTGGACTGATGCAACTAGTGTTCAAGGTAAAACCAAAAAGAAAATAATGCCAGATATAAATGATTTAATATTTACAATTAACAATAATATGTAAAAAAATACTTATAATATAGAATTAAATTAAGTCTTCCGTGTAGATTGAGCCTGTTTTTATTTCCTTTCTGTACCTGCAGAATCGCTTCCTGTTGTTCCCTTTTTTTTTTTGTTTTTTTTTCCTCCCCCTTTCATTGATGTAAATGTATGATCCTTCATCTATTCTGTAGTTATTTCGCTACAGTTTTTTTGAAATTTATGTAATTGAAATTGCCTCCGGTTACGAATAAATAAAAAAAATAAAAATAAAAAAGAGGAATAAAACTCCAGAGAAAAATAAACGATAGCCGTCAAACATAAGATAGTCTTTCAAGGAAACGACACTATTCAGATAGTTATGATCGGCAAGTACCTTCTATCACAATGGTTCGGAAACACAAATAGACGTTCCATCCGAATGACTCATTGACTGAGAGGTTTCAAATCTATTAAAATAATTATGAGGCTATTCGTATAGCTGATTCATAAGTCCCATCCGAAGGAAATATGAACTTCGACTTTCTTACTCCAAACTATAAATACTAAAATATGCAACAGGTTTGCATATATGTCCCATCCGAAGGAAATTTTAAATATGAATTTTAATATCATAAATAATATCTTAGCCACTTGAAGCTCCTACCTATATGAAATAAATCATGTAAAAATCTGAAGCATATTCTTTGTGAATGTACTAAGGTACATAGGAGTTCATCAACGAGAATCTAATAAAGAGCTTTTCAGCTATCATAGATCCTAAAGGCTAGTAATTTGAACTGAATGAATTCGCAACGAGGACTGATGCAACTAGTGTTCAAGGTAAAACCAGAAAGAAAAAAATGCCAGATATAAATGATTTAATATTTACAATTAACAATAATATGTAAAAAAATACTTATAATATAGAATTAAATTAAGTCTTCCGTGTAGATTGAGCCTGTTTTTATTTCATGACTGTTCCTGCAGAATCGCTTCCTGTTGTTCCCTTTTTTTTTCTTTTTTTCCTCCGCCTTTCATTGATGTAAATGTATGATCCTTCATCTATTCTGTAGTTATTTCGCTACAGATTTTTCTAATTTTATGTAATTGAAACTGCCTCCGGTTACGAAAAAATAAAAAAAAAACAATAAAAAAGAGGAATAAAACTCCAGAGAAAAATAAACGATAGCCGTCAAACATAAGATAGTCTTTCAAGGAAACGACACTATTCAGATAGTTATGATCGACAAGTACCTACTATCACAGTGGTTCGGAAACACTAATAGACGTTCCATCCAAATGACTGATTGACTGAGAGGTTTCTACTCTATTAAAATAATCCTGAGGCTACTCGTATAGCGGATATGAACATCCGAAGGGAATATGAACTTACTCCAAACTATAAATACTAAAATATGCAACAGGTTTGCATATATGCCCCATCCGAAGGACATATTAGATATGAACTTTTAATATTAAAAAATAATATCTTAGCCACTTGAAGCTCTTACATATATTAAATACATCATGTAAAAATCTGAAGCATATTCTTTGTGAATGTACTAAGGTACATAGGAGTTCATCAACGAGAATCCAATAAAGAGCATTTCAGCTATCATAGATCCTAAAGGCTAGTAATTTGAACGGAATGAATTCGCAACGAGGACTGATGCAACTAGTGTTTAAGGTAAAACCAAAAAGAAAATAATGGTAGAAATAAATGATTTAATATTTACAATTAACAATAATATGTAAAAAAAATACTTATAATATAGAATTAAATTAAGTCTTCCGTTTATATTGAGCCTGTTTTTATTTCATGACTGTTCCTGCAGAATCGCTACCCGTTGTTCCCTTTTTTTTTTTCTCCGCCGTTCATTGATGTCAATGTATGATCCTACATCTATTCTGTAGTTATTTCGCTACAGATTTTTTGAAATTTATGTAATTGAAATTGCCTCCGGTTACGAATAAATAAAAAATAAAAAGAAAAAAGAAAAAGAAAAAAGAAAAATAAAACTCCAGAGAAAAATAAACGATAGCCGTCAAACATAAGATAGTCTTTCAAGGAAAAGACACTATTCAGATAGTTATGATCGGCAAGTACCTTCTATCACAATGCTTCGGAAACACTAATATACGTTCCATCAAAATGACTGATTGACTGAGAGGTTTCTACTCTATTAAAATAATCCTGAGGCTACTCGTATAGCGGATTCATAAGTCCCATCCGAAGGGAATATGAACTTCGACTTTCTTACTCCAAACTATAAATACTAAAATATGCAACAGGTTTGCATATATGTCCCATCCGAAGGACATATTAGATATGAACTTTTAATATCATAAATAATATCTTATCCACTTGAAGCTCTTACATATATTAAATAAATCATGTAAAAATCTGAAGCATATTCTTTGTGAATGTACTACGGTACATAGGAGTTCATCAACGAGAATCCAATAAAGAGCTTTTCAGCTATCATAGATCCTAAAGGATAGTAATTTGACCGGAATGAATTCGCAACGAGGACTGATGCATCTAGTGTTCAAGGTAAAACCAAAAAGAAAATAATGCCAGATATAAATGATTTTATATTTACAATTAACAATAATATGTAAAAAAATACTTATACTATAGAATTAAATTAAGTCTTCCGTGTAGATTGAGCCTGTTTTTATTTCATGACTTTTCCTGCAGAATCGCTTCCTGTTGTTCCCTTTTTTTTTTTCCTCCGCCTTTCATTGATGTAAATGTATGATCCTTCATCTATTCTGTAGTTATTTCGCTACAGATTTTTTGAATTTTATGTAATTGAAACTGCCTCCGGTTACGAAAAAATAAAAAAAAACAATAAAAAAGAGGATTAAAACTCCAGAGAAAAATAAACGATAGCCGTCAAACATAAGATAGTCTTTCAAGGAAACGACACTATTCAGATAGTTATGATCGACAAGTACCTACTATCACAGAGGTTCGGAAACACTAATAGACGTTCCATCCAAATGACTGATTGACTGAGAGGTTTCTACTCTATTAAAATAATCCTGAGGCTACTCGTATAGCGGATATGAACATCCGAAGGGAATATGAACTTCGACTTTCTTACTCCAAACTATAAATACTAAAATATGCAACAGGTTTGCATATATGCCCCATCCGAAGGACATATTAGATATGAACTTTTAATATTAAAAAATAATATCTTAGCCACTTGAAGCTCTTACATATATTAAATAAATCATGTAAAAATCTGAAGCATATTCTTTGTGAATGTACTACGGTACATAGGAGTTCATCAACGAGAATCCAATAAAGAGCTTTTCAGCTATCATAGATCCTAAAGGATAGTAATTTGACCGGAATGAATTCGCAACGAGGACTGATGCATCTAGTGTTCAAGGTAAAACCAAAAAGAAAATAATGCCAGATATAAATGATTTTATATTTACAATTAACAATAATATGTAAAAAAATACTTATACTATAGAATTAAATTAAGTCTTCCGTGTAGATTGAGCCTGTTTTTATTTCATGACTTTTCCTGCAGAATCGCTTCCTGTTGTTCCCTTTTTTTTTTTCCTCCGCCTTTCATTGATGTAAATGTATGATCCTTCATCTATTCTGTAGTTATTTCGCTACAGATTTTTTGAATTTTATGTAATTGAAACTGCCTCCGGTTACGAAAAAATAAAAAAAAACAATAAAAAAGAGGATTAAAACTCCAGAGAAAAATAAACGATAGCCGTCAAACATAAGATAGTCTTTCAAGGAAACGACACTATTCAGATAGTTATGATCGACAAGTACCTACTATCACAGAGGTTCGGAAACACTAATAGACGTTCCATCCAAATGACTGATTGACTGAGAGGTTTCTACTCTATTAAAATAATCCTGAGGCTACTCGTATAGCGGATATGAACATCCGAAGGGAATATGAACTTCGACTTTCTTACTCCAAACTATAAATACTAAAATATGCAACAGGTTTGCATATATGCCCCATCCGAAGGACATATTAGATATGAACTTTTAATATTAAAAAATAATATCTTAGCCACTTGAAGCTCTTACATATATTAAATAAATCATGTAAAAATCTGAAGCATATTCTTTGTGAATGTACTACGGTACATAGGAGTTCATCAACGAGAATCCAATAAAGAGCTTTTCAGCTATCATAGATCCTAAAGGATAGTAATTTGACCGGAATGAATTCGCAACGAGGACTGATGCAACTAGTGTTCAAGGTAAAACCAAAAAGAAAATAATGCCAGATATAAATGATTTAATATTTACAATTAACAATAATATGTAAAAAAATACTTCTAATATAGAATTAAATTAAGTCTTCCGTGTAGATTGAGCCTGTTTTTATTTCTTGACTGTACCTGCAGAATCGCTTCCTGTTGTTCCCTTTATTTTTTTGTTTTTTTTTCCCTCCGCCTTTCATTGATGTAAATGTATGATCCTTCATCTATTCTGTAGTTATTTCACCACAGATTTTTTGAATTTTATGTAATTGAAATTGCCTCCGGTTACGAAAAAATAAAAAAATCAATAAAAAAGAGGAATAAAACTCCAGAGAAAAATAAACGATAGCCGTAAAACATAAGATAGTGTTTCGAGGAAACGAATGTATTCAGATAGTTATGATCGACAAGTACCTTCTCTCACAGAGGTTCGGAAACACTAACATACGTTCCATCTCAATGACTGATTGACTGAGAGGTTTCTACTCTATTAAAATAATCCTGAGGCTACTCGTATAGCGGATTCATAAGTCCCATCCGAAGGGAATATGAACTTCGACTTTCTTACTCCAAACTATAAATACTAACATATAAACAGGTTTGCATATATCTCCCATCCGAAGGACATATTAGATATGAACTTTTAATATCATAAATAATATCTTATCCACTTGAAGCTCTTACGTATATTAAATACATCATGTAAAAATCTGAAGCATATTCTTTGTGAATGTACTAAGGTACATAGGAGTTCATCAACGAGAATCCAATAAAGAGCATTTCAGCTATCATAAATCCTAAAGGATAGTAATTTGAACGGAATAAATTCGCAACGAGGACTGATGCAACTAGTGTTTAAGGTAAAACCAAAAAGAAAATAATGGTAGAAATAAATGATTTAATATTTACAATTAACAATAATATGTAAAAAAAATACTTATAATATAGAATTAAATTAAGTCTTCCGTTTAGATTGAGCCTGTTTTTATTTCATGACTGTTCCTGCAGAATCGCTACCCGTTGTTCCCTTTCTTTTTTCTCCGCCGTTCATTGATGTCAATGTATGATCCTTCATCTATTCTGTAGTTATTTCGCTACAGATTTTTTGAATTTTATGTAATTGAAATTGCCTCCGGTTACGAATAAATAAAAAATAAAAATAAAAAAGAGGAATAAAACTCCAGAGAAAAATAAACGATAGCCGTCAAACATAAGATAGTCTTTCAAGGAAACGACACTATTCAGATAGTTATGAACGACAAGTACCTACTATCACAGAGGTTCGGAAACACTAATAGACATTCCATCCGAATGACACATTGACTGAGAGGTTTCAAATCTATTAAAATAATTCTGAGGCTATTCGTATAGCTGATTCATAAGTCCCATCCGAAGGAAATATGAACTTCGACTTTCTTACTCCAAACTATAAATACTAAAATATGCAACATGTTTGCATATATGTCCCATCCGAAGGAAATATTGGATATGAATTTTAATATCATAAATAATATCTTAGCCACTTGAAGCTCCTACCTATATGAAATAAATCATGTAAAAATCTGAAGCATATTCTTTGTGAATGTACTAAGGTACATAGGAGTTCATCAACGAGAATCCAATAAAGAGCTTTTCAGCTATCATAGATCCTAAAGGCTAGTAATTTGAACTGAATGAATTCGCAACGTGGACTGATGCAACTAGTGTTCAAGGTAAAACCAAAAAGAAAATAATGCCAGATATAAATGATTTAATATTTACAATTAACAATAATATGTAAAAAAAATACTTATAATATAGAATTAAATTAAGTCTTCCGTTTAGATTGAGCCTGTTTTTATTTCATGACTGTTCCTGCAGAATCGCTACCCGTTGTTCCCTTTCTTTTTTCTCCGCCGTTCATTGATGTCAATGTATGATCCTTCATCTATTCTGTAGTTATTTCGCTACAGATTTTTTGAATTTTATGTAATTGAAATTGCCTCCGGTTACGAATAAATAAAAAATAAAAATAAAAAAGAGGAATAAAACTCCAGAGAAAAATAAACGATAGCCGTCAAACATAAGATAGTCTTTCAAGGAAACGACACTATTCAGATAGTTATGAACGACAAGTACCTACTATCACAGAGGTTCGGAAACACTAATAGACATTCCATCCGAATGACACATTGACTGAGAGGTTTCAAATCTATTAAAATAATTCTGAGGCTATTCGTATAGCTGATTCATAAGTCCCATCCGAAGGAAATATGAACTTCGACTTTCTTACTCCAAACTATAAATACTAAAATATGCAACATGTTTGCATATATGTCCCATCCGAAGGAAATATTGGATATGAATTTTAATATCATAAATAATATCTTAGCCACTTGAAGCTCCTACCTATATGAAATAAATCATGTAAAAATCTGAAGCATATTCTTTGTGAATGTACTAAGGTACATAGGAGTTCATCAACGAGAATCCAATAAAGAGCTTTTCAGCTATCATAGATCCTAAAGGCTAGTAATTTGAACTGAATGAATTCGCAACGTGGACTGATGCAACTAGTGTTCAAGGTAAAACCAAAAAGAAAATAATGCCAGATATAAATGATTTAATATTTACAATTAACAATAATATGTAAAAAAATACTTATAATATAGAATTAAATTAAGTCTTCCGTGTAGATTGAGCCTGTTTTTATTTCCTTTCTGTACCTGCAGAATCGCTTCCTGTTGTTCCCTTTTTTTTTTTGTTTTTTTTTCCTCCCCCTTTCATTGATGTAAATGTATGATCCTTCATCTATTCTGTAGTTATTTCGCTACAGTTTTTTTGAAATTTATGTAATTGAAATTGCCTCCGGTTACGAATAAATAAAAAAAATAAAAATAAAAAAGAGGAATAAAACTCCAGAGAAAAATAAACGATAGCCGTCAAACATAAGATAGTCTTTCAAGGAAACGACACTATTCAGATAGTTATGATCGGCAAGTACCTTCTATCACAATGGTTCGGAAACACAAATAGACGTTCCATCCGAATGACTCAATGACTGAGAGGTTTCAAATCTATTAAAATAATTATGAGGCTATTCGTATAGCTGATTCATAAGTCCCATCCGAAGGAAATATGAACTTCGACTTTCTTACTCCAAACTATAAATACTAAAATATGCAACAGGTTTGCATATATGTCCCATCCGAAGGAAATTTTAAATATGAATTTTAATATCATAAATAATATCTTAGCCACTTGAAGCTCCTACCTATATGAAATAAATCATGTAAAAATCTGAAGCATATTCTTTGTGAATGTACTAAGGTACATAGGAGTTCATCAACGAGAATCTAATAAAGAGCTTTTCAGCTATCATAGATCCTAAAGGCTAGTAATTTGAACTGAATGAATTCGCAACGAGGACTGATGCAACTAGTGTTCAAGGTAAAACCAGAAAGAAAATAATGCCAGATATAAATGATTTAATATTTACAATTAACAATAATATGTAAAAAAATACTTATAATATAGAATTAAATTAAGTCTTCCGTGTAGATTGAGCCTGTTTTTATTTCATGACTGTTCCTGCAGAATCGCTTCCTGTTGTTCCCTTTTTTTTTCTTTTTTTCCTCCGCCTTTCATTGATGTAAATGTATGATCCTTCATCTATTCTGTAGTTATTTCGCTACAGATTTTTCTAATTTTATGTAATTGAAACTGCCTCCGGTTACGAAAAAATAAAAAAAAACAATAAAAAAGAGGAATAAAACTCCAGAGAAAAATAAACGATAGCCGTCAAACATAAGATAGTCTTTCAAGGAAACGACACTATTCAGATAGTTATGATCGACAAGTACCTACTATCACAGTGGTTCGGAAACACTAATAGACGTTCCATCCAAATGACTGATTGACTGAGAGGTTTCTACTCTATTAAAATAATCCTGAGGCTACTCGTATAGCGGATATGAACATCCGAAGGGAATATGAACTTCGACTTTCTTACTCCAAACTATAAATACTAAAATATGCAACAGGTTTGCATATATGCCCCATCCGAAGGACATATTAGATATGAACTTTTAATATTAAAAAATAATATCTTAGCCACTTGAAGCTCTTACATATATTAAATACATCATGTAAAAATCTGAAGCATATTCTTTGTGAATGTACTAAGGTACATAGGAGTTCATCAACGAGAATCCAATAAAGAGCATTTCAGCTATCATAGATCCTAAAGAATAGTAATTTGAACGGAATGAATTCGCAACGAGGACTGATGCAACTAGTGTTTAAGGTAAAACCAAAAAGAAAATAATGGTAGAAATAAATGATTTAATATTTACAATTAACAATAATATGTAAAAAAAATACTTATAATATAGAATTAAATTAAGTCTTCCGTTTAGATTGAGCCTGTTTTTATTTCATGACTGTTCCTGCAGAATCGCTACCCGTTGTTCCCTTTTTTTTTCTCCGCCGTTCATTGATGTCAATGTATGATCCTACATCTATTCTGTAGTTATTTCGCTACAGATTTTTTGAAATTTATGTAATTGAAATTGCCTCCGGTTACGAATAAATAAAAAAGAAAAAGAAAAAAGAAAAAGAAAAAAGAAAAATAAAACTCCAGAGAAAAATAAACGATAGCCGTCAAACATAAGATAGTCTTTCAAGGAAAAGACACTATTCAGATAGTTATGATCGGCAAGTACCTTCTATCACAATGCTTCGGAAACACTAATATACGTTCCATCAAAATGACTGATTGACTGAGAGGTTTCTACTCTATTAAAATAATCCTGAGGCTACTCGTATAGCGGATTCATAAGTCCCATCCGAAGGGAATATGAACTTCGACTTTCTTACTCCAAACTATAAATACTAAAATATGCAACAGGTTTGCATATATGTCCCATCCGAAGGACATATTAGATATGAACTTTTAATATCATAAATAATATCTTATCCACTTGAAGCTCTTACATATATTAAATAAATCATGTAAAAATCTGAAGCATATTCTTTGTGAATGTACTACGGTACATAGGAGTTCATCAACGAGAATCCAATAAAGAGCTTTTCAGCTATCATAGATCCTAAAGGATAGTAATTTGACCGGAATGAATTCGCAACGAGGACTGATGCAACTAGTGTTCAAGGTAAAACCAAAAAGAAAATAATGCCAGATATAAATGATTTTATATTTACAATTAACAATAATATGTAAAAAAATACTTATACTATAGAATTAAATTAAGTCTTCCGTGTAGATTGAGCCTGTTTTTATTTCATGACTTTTCCTGCAGAATCGCTTCCTGTTGTTCCCTTTTTTTTTTTTTTTTTTTTCCTCCGCCTTTCATTGATGTAAATGTATGATCCTTCATCTATTCTGTAGTTATTTCGCTACAGATTTTTTGAATTTTATGTAATTGAAACTGCCTCCGGTTACGAAAAAATAAAAAAAAACAATAAAAAAGAGGATTAAAACTCCAGAGAAAAATAAACGATAGCCGTCAAACATAAGATAGTCTTTCAAGGAAACGACACTATTCAGATAGTTATGATCGACAAGTACCTACTATCACAGAGGTTCGGAAACACTAATAGACGTTCCATCCAAATGACTGATTGACTGAGAGGTTTCTACTCTATTAAAATAATCCTGAGGCTACTCGTATAGCGGATATGAACATCCGAAGGGAATATGAACTTCGACTTTCTTACTCCAAACTATAAATACTAAAATATGCAACAGGTTTGCATATATGCCCCATCCGAAGGACATATTAGATATGAACTTTTAATATTAAAAAATAATATCTTAGCCACTTGAAGCTCTTACATATATTAAATACATCATGTAAAAATCTGAAGCATATTCTTTGTGAATGTACTAAGGTACATAGGAGTTCATCAACGAGAATCCAATAAAGAGCATTTCAGCTATCATAGATCCTAAAGGCTAGTAATTTGAACGGAATGAATTCGCAACGAGGACTGATGCAACTAGTGTTTAAGGTAAAACCAAAAAGAAAATAATGGTAGAAATAAATGATTTAATATTTACAATTAACAATAATATGTAAAAAAAATACTTATAATATAGAATTAAATTAAGTCTTCCGTTTAGATTGAGCCTGTTTTTATTTCATGACTGTTCCTGCAGAATCGCTACCCGTTGTTCCCTTTTTTTTTCTCCGCCGTTCATTGATGTCAATGTATGATCCTACATCTATTCTGTAGTTATTTCGCTACAGATTTTTTGAAATTTATGTAATTGAAATTGCCTCCGGTTACGAATAAATAAAAAAATAAAAAGAAAAAAGAAAAAGAAAAAAGAAAAAGAAAACTCCAGAGAAAAATAAACGATAGCCGTCAAACATAAGATAGTCTTTCAAGGAAACGACACTATTCAGATAGTTATGATCGGCAAGTACCTTCTATCACAATGCTTCGGAAACACTAATATACGTTCCATCAAAATGACTGATTGACTGAGAGGTTTCTACTCTATTAAAATAATCCTGAGGCTAATCGTATAGCGGATTCATAAGTCCCATCCGAAGGGAATATGAACTTCGACTTTCTTACTCCAAACTATAAATACTAAAATATGCAACAGGTTTGCATATATGTCCCATCCGAAGGACATATTAGATATGAACTTTTAATATCTTATCCACTTGAAGCTCTTACATATATTAAATAAATCATGTAAAAATCTGAAGCATATTCTTTGTGAATGTACTACGGTACATAGGAGTTCATCAACGAGAATCCAATAAAGAGCTTTTCAGCTATCATAGATCCTAAAGGATAGTAATTTGACCGGAATGAATTCGCAACGAGGACTGATGCAACTAGTGTTCAAGGTAAAACCAAAAAGAAAATAATGCCAGATATAAATGATTTAATATTTACAATTACCAATAATATGTAAAAAAATACTTATAATATAGAATTAAATTAAGTCTTCCGTGTAGATTGAGCCTGTTTTTATTTCATGACTGTTCCTGCAGAATCGCTTCCTGTTGTTCCCTTTTTTTATTTTATTTTTTTCCTCCGCCTTTCATTGATGTAAATGTATGATCCTTCATCTATTCTGTAGTTATTTCGCTACAGATTTTTTGAATTTTATGTAATTGAAACTGCCTCCGGTTACGAAAAAATAAAAAAAAACAATAAAAAAGAGGAATATAACTCCAGAGAAAAATAAACGATAGCCGTCAAACATAAGATAGTCTTTCAAGGAAACGACACTATTCAGATAGTTATGATCGACAAGTACCTACTATCACAGAGGTTCGGAATCACTAATAGACGTTCCATCCGAATGACTGATTGACTGAGAGGTTTCAAATCTATTAAAATAATTCTGAGGCTATTCGTATAGGTGATTCATAAGTCCCATCCGAAGGAAATATGAACTTCGACTTTCCTACTCCAAACTATAAATACTAAAATATGCAACAGGTTTGCATATATGTCCCATCCGAAGGAAATATTGGATATGAATTTTAATATCATAAATAATACCTTAGCCACTTGAAGCTCCTACCTATATGAAATAAATCATGTAAAAATCTGAAGCATATTCTTTGTGAATGTACTAAGGTACATAGGAGTTCATCAACGAGAATCCAATAAAGAGCTTTTCAGCTTTTATAGATGCTAAAGGCTAGTAATTTGAACTGAGTGAATTCGCAACGAGGACTGATGCAACTAGTGTTCAAGGTAAAACCAAAAAGAAAATAATGCCAGATATAAATGATTTAATATTTACAATTAACAATAATATGTAAAAAAATAGTTATAATATAGAATTAAATTAAGTCTTCCGTGTAGATTGAGCCTGTTTTTATTTCATGACTGTTCCTGCAGAATCGCTTCCTGTTGTTCCCTTTTTTTTTTTTTTTTTTTTCCTCCGCCTTTCATTGATGTAAATGTATGATCCTTCATCTATTCTGTAGTTATTTCGCTACAGATTTTTTGAATTTTATGTAATTGAAACTGCCTCCGGTTACGAAAAAATAAAAAAAAACAATAAAAAAGAGGAATATAACTCCAGAGAAAAATAAACGATAGCCGTCAAACATAAGATAGTCTTTCAAGGAAACGACACTATTCAGATAGTTATGATCGACAAGTACCTACTATCACAGAGGTTCGGAATCACTAATAGACGTTCCATCCGAATGACTGATTGACTGAGAGGTTTCAAATCTATTAAAATAATTCTGAGGCTATTCGTATAGGTGATTCATAAGTCCCATCCGAAGGAAATATGAACTTCGACTTTCCTACTCCAAACTATAAATACTAAAATATGCAACAGGTTTGCATATATGTCCCATCCGAAGGAAATATTGGATATGAATTTTAATATCATAAATAATACCTTAGCCACTTGAAGCTCCTACCTATATGAAATAAATCATGTAAAAATCTGAAGCATATTCTTTGTGAATGTACTAAGGTACATAGGAGTTCATCAACGAGAATCCAATAAAGAGCTTTTCAGCTTTTATAGATGCTAAAGGCTAGTAATTTGAACTGAGTGAATTCGCAACGAGGACTGATGCAACTAGTGTTCAAGGTAAAACCAAAAAGAAAATAATGCCAGATATAAATGATTTAATATTTACAATTAACAATAATATGTAAAAAAATAGTTATAATATAGAATTAAATTAAGTCTTCCGTGTAGATTGAGCCTGTTTTTATTTCATGACTGTTCCTGCAGAATCGCTTCCTGTTGTTCCCTTTTTTTATTTTATTTTTTTCCTCCGCCTTTCATTGATGTAAATGTATGATCCTTCATCTATTCTGTAGTTATTTCGCTACAGATTTTTTGAATTTTATGTAATTGAAACTGCCTCCGGTTACGAAAAAATAAAAAAAAACAATAAAAAAGAGGAATAAAACTCCAGAGAAAAATAAACGATAGCCGTCAAACATAAGATAGTTTTTCAAGGAAACGACACTATTCAGATAGTTATGATCGACAAGTACCTACTATCACAGAGGTTCGGAAACACTAATAGACGTTCCATCCGAATGACTCATTGACTGAGAGGTTTCAAATCTATTAAAATAATTCTGAGGCTATTCGTATAGCTGATTCATAAGTCCCATCCGAAGGAAATATGAACTTCGACTTTCTTACTCCAAACTATAAATACTAAAATATGCAACAGGTTTGCATATATGCCCCATCCGAAGGACATATTAGATATGAACTTTTAATATTAAAAAATAATATCTTTAATATCAGCCACTTGAAGCTCTTACATATATTAAATACATCATGTAAAAATCTGAAGCATATTCTTTGTAAATGTACTAAGGTACATAGGAGTTCATCAACGAGAATCCAATAAAGAGCATTTCAGCTATCATAAATCCTAAAGAATAGTAATTTGAACGGAATGAATTCGCAACGAGGACTGATGCAACTAGTGTTTAAGGTAAAACCAAAAAGAAAATAATGGTAGAAATAAATGATTTAATATTTACAATTAACAATAATATGTAAAAAAAATACTTATAATATAGAATTAAATTAAGTCTTCCGTTTAGATTGAGCCTGTTTTTATTTCATGACTGTTCCTGCAGAATCGCTACCCGTTGTTCCCTTTTTTTTTTCTCCGCCGTTCATTGATGTCAATGTATGATCCTACATCTATTCTGTAGTTATTTCGCTACAGATTTTTTGAAATTTATGTAATTGAAATTGCCTCTGGTTACGAATAAATAAAAAATAAAAATAAAAAAAAACAATAAAAAAGAGGAATAAAACTCCAGAGAAAAATAAACGATAGCCGTCAAACATAAGATAGTTTTTCAAGGAAACGACACTATTCAGATAGTTATGATCGACAAGTACCTACTGTCACAGAGGTTCGGAAACACTAATAGACGTTCCATCCGAATGACTCATTGACTGAGAGGTTTCAAATCTATTAAAATAATTCTGAGGCTATTCGTATAGCTGATTCATAAGTCCCATCCGAAGGAAATATGAACTTCGACTTTCTTACTCCAAACTATAAATACTAAAATATGCAACAGGTTTGCATATATGCCCCATCCGAAGGACATATTAGATATGAACTTTTAATATCATAAATAATATCTTATCCACTTGAAGCTCTTACATATATTAAATAAATCATGTAAAAATCTGAAGCATATTCTTTGTGAATGTACTACGGTACATAGGAGTTCATCAACGAGAATCCAATAAAGAGCTTTTCAGCTATCATAGATCCTAAAGGATAGTAATTTGACCGGAATGAATTCGCAACGAGGACTGATGCAACTAGTGTTCAAGGTAAAACCAAAAAGAAAATAATGCCAGATATAAATGATTTTATATTTACAATTAACAATAATATGTAAAAAAATACTTATACTATAGAATTAAATTAAGTCTTCCGTGTAGATTGAGCCTGTTTTTATTTCATGACTTTTCCTGCAGAAACGCTTCCTGTTGATCCCTTTTTTTTTTTTTTTTTTTCCTCCGCCTTTCATTGATGTAAATGTATGATCCTTCATCTATTCTGTAGTTATTTCGCTACAGATTTTTTGAATTTTATGTAATTGAAACTGCCTCCGGTTACGAAAAAATAAAAAAAAACAATAAAAAAGAGGATTAAAACTCCAGAGAAAAATAAACGATAGCCGTCAAACATAAGATAGTCTTTCAAGGAAACGACACTATTCAGATAGTTATGATCGACAAGTACCTACTATCACAGAGGTTCGGAAACACTAATAGACGTTCCATCCAAATGTCTGATTGACTGAGAGGTTTCTACTCTATTAAAATAATCCTGAGGCTACTCGTATAGCGGATATGAACATCCGAAGGGAATATGAACTTCGACTTTCTTACTCCAAACTATAAATACTAAAATATGCAACAGGTTTGCATATATGCCCCATCCGAAGGACATATTAGATATGAACTTTTAATATTAAAAAATAATATCTTAGCCACTTGAAGGTCTTACATATATTAAATACATCATGTAAAAATCTGAAGCATATTCTTTGTGAATGTACTAAGGTACATAGGAGTTCATCAACGAGAATCCAATAAGGAGCATTTCAGCTATCATAGATCCTAAAGGCTAGTAATTTGAACGGAATGAATTCGCAACGAGGACTGATGCAACTAGTGTTTAAGGTAAAACCAAAAAGAAAATAATGGTAGAAATAAATGATTTAATATTTACAATTAACAATAATATGTAAAAAAAATACTTATAATATAGAATTAAATTAAGTCTTCCGTTTAGATTGAGCCTGTTTTTATTTCATGACTGTTCCTGCAGAATCGCTACCCGTTGTTCCCTTTTTTTTTTCTCCGCCGTTCATTGATGTCAATGTATGATCCTACATCTATTCTGTAGTTATTTCGCTACAGATTTTTTGAAATTTATGTAATTGAAATTGCCTCCGGTTACGAATAAATAAAAAATAAAAAGAAAAAAGAAAAATAAAAAATAAAAATAAAACTCCAGAGAAAAATAAACGATAGCCGTCAAACATAAGATAGTCTTTCAAGGAAACGACACTATTCAGATAGTTATGATCGGCAAGTACATTCTATCACAATGCTTCGGAAACACTAACATACGTTCCATCTGAATGACTGATTGACTGAGAGGTTTCTACTCTATTAAAATAATCCTGAGGCTACTAGCATAGCTGATTCATAAGACCCATCCGAAGGGCATATGAACTTCAACTTTCTTACTCCAAACTATAAATACTAAAATATGCAACAGGTTTGTATATATCTCCCATCCGAAGGACATATTAGATATGAACTTTTAATATCATAAATAATATCTTTAATATCAGCCACTTGAAGCTCTTACATATATTAAATACATCATGTAAAAATCTGAAGCATATTCTTTGTGAATGTACTAAGGTACATAGGAGTTCATCAACGAGAATCCAATAAAGAGCATTTCAGCTATCATAAATCCTAAAGAATAGTAATTTGAACGGAATGAATTCGCAACGAGGACTGATGCAACTAGTGTTTAAGGTAAAACCAAAAAGAAAATAATGGTAGAAATAAATGATTTAATATTTACAATTAACAATAATATGTAAAAAAAATACTTATAATATAGAATTAAATTAAGTCTTCCGTTTAGATTGAGCCTGTTTTTATTTCATGACTGTTCCTGCAGAATCGCTACCCGTTGTTCCCTTTTTTTTTTCTCCGCCGTTCATTGATGTCAATGTATGATCCTACATCTATTCTGTAGTTATTTCGCTACAGATTTTTTGAAATTTATGTAATTGAAATTGCCTCCGGTTACGAATAAATAAAAAAATAAAAATAAAAAAGAAAAAGAAAAAAGAAAAAGAAAACTCCAGAGAAAAATAAACGATAGCCGTCAAACATAAGATAGTCTTTCAAGGAAAAGACACTATTCAGATAGTTATGATCGGCAAGTACCTTCTATCACAATGCTTCGGAAACACTAATATACGTTCCATCAAAATGACTGATTGACTGAGAGGTTTCTACTCTATTAAAATAATCCTGAGGCTACTCGTATAGCGGATTCATAAGTCCCATCCGAAGGGAATATGAACTTCGACTTTCTTACTCCAAACTATAAATACTAAAATATGCAACAGGTTTGCATATATGTCCCATCCGAAGGACATATTAGATATGAACTTTTAATATCTTATCCACTTGAAGCTCTTACATATATTAAATAAATCATGTAAAAATCTGAAGCATATTCTTTGTGAATGTACTACGGTACATAGGAGTTCATCAACGAGAATCCAATAAAGAGCTTTTCAGCTATCATAGATCCTAAAGGATAGTAATTTGACCGGAATGAATTCGCAACGAGGACTGATGCAACTAGTGTTCAAGGTAAAACCAAAAAGAAAATAATGCCAGATATAAATGATTTAATATTTACAATTAACAATAATATGTAAAAAAAATACTTATAATATAGAATTAAATTAAGTCTTCCGTTTAGATTGAGCCTGTTTTTATTTCATGACTGTTCCTGCAGAATCGCTACCCGTTGTTCCCTTTTTTTTTTCTCCGCCGTTCATTGATGTCAATGTATGATCCTACATCTATTCTGTAGTTATTTCGCTACAGATTTTTTGAAATTTATGTAATTGAAATTGCCTCCGGTTACGAATAAATAAAAAATAAAAAGAAAAATAAAAAATAAAAATAAAACTCCAGAGAAAAATAAACGATAGCCGTCAAACATAAGATAGTCTTTCAAGGAAACGACACTATTCAGATAGTTATGATCGGCAAGTACCTTCTATCACAATGCTTCGGAAACACTAACATACGTTCCATCTGAATGACTGATTGACTGAGAGGTTTCTACTCTATTAAAATAATCCTGAGGCTACTAGCATAGCTGATTCATAAGACCCATCCGAAGGGCATATGAACTTCAACTTTCTTACTCCAAACTATAAATACTAAAATATGCAACAGGTTTGTATATATCTCCCATCCGAAGGACATATTAGATATGAACTTTTAATATCATAAATAATATCTTTAATATCAGCCACTTGAAGCTCTTACATATATTAAATACATCATGTAAAAATCTGAAGCATATTCTTTGTGAATGTACTAAGGTACATAGGAGTTCATCAACGAGAATCCAATAAAGAGCATTTCAGCTATCATAAATCCTAAAGAATAGTAATTTGAACGGAATGAATTCGCAACGAGGACTGATGCAACTAGTGTTTAAGGTAAAACCAAAAAGAAAATAATGGTAGAAATAAATGATTTAATATTTACAATTAACAATAATATGTAAAAAAAATACTTATAATATAGAATTAAATTAAGTCTTCCGTTTAGATTGAGCCTGTTTTTATTTCATGACTGTTCCTGCAGAATCGCTACCCGTTGTTCCCTTTTTTTTTCTCCGCCGTTCATTGATGTCAATGTATGATCCTACATCTATTCTGTAGTTATTTCGCTACAGATTTTTTGAAATTTATGTAATTGAAATTGCCTCCGGTTACGAATAAATAAAAAAATAAAAAGAAAAAAGAAAAAGAAAAAAGAAAAAGAAAACTCCAGAGAAAAATAAACGATAGCCGTCAAACATAAGATAGTCTTTCAAGGAAACGACACTATTCAGATAGTTATGATCGGCAAGTACCTTCTATCACAATGCTTCGGAAACACTAATATACGTTCCATCAAAATGACTGATTGACTGAGAGGTTTCTACTCTATTAAAATAATCCTGAGGCTACTCGTATAGCGGATTCATAAGTCCCATCCGAAGGGAATATGAACTTCGACTTTCTTACTCCAAACTATAAATACTAAAATATGCAACAGGTTTGCATATATGTCCCATCCGAAGGACATATTAGATATGAACTTTTAATATCTTATCCACTTGAAGCTCTTACATATATTAAATAAATCATGTAAAAATCTGAAGCATATTCTTTGTGAATGTACTACGGTACATAGGAGTTCATCAACGAGAATCCAATAAAGAGCTTTTCAGCTATCATAGATCCTAAAGGATAGTAATTTGACCGGAATGAATTCGCAACGAGGACTGATGCAACTAGTGTTCAAGGTAAAACCAAAAAGAAAATAATGCCAGATATAAATGATTTAATATTTACAATTACCAATAATATGTAAAAAAATACTTATAATATAGAATTAAATTAAGTCTTCCGTGTAGATTGAGCCTGTTTTTATTTCATGACTGTTCCTGCAGAATCGCTTCCTGTTGTTCCCTTTTTTTTTTTTTTTTTTTTCCTCCGCCTTTCATTGATGTAAATGTATGATCCTTCATCTATTCTGTAGTTATTTCGCTACAGATTTTTTGAATTTTATGTAATTGAAACTGCCTCCGGTTACGAAAAAATAAAAAAAAACAATAAAAAAGAGGAATATAACTCCAGAGAAAAATAAACGATAGCCGTCAAACATAAGATAGTCTTTCAAGGAAACGACACTATTCAGATAGTTATGATCGACAAGTACCTACTATCACAGAGGTTCGGAATCACTAATAGACGTTCCATCCGAATGACTGATTGACTGAGAGGTTTCAAATCTATTAAAATAATTCTGAGGCTATTCGTATAGGTGATTCATAAGTCCCATCCGAAGGAAATATGAACTTCGACTTTCCTACTCCAAACTATAAATACTAAAATATGCAACAGGTTTGCATATATGTCCCATCCGAAGGAAATATTGGATATGAATTTTAATATCATAAATAATACCTTAGCCACTTGAAGCTCCTACCTATATGAAATAAATCATGTAAAAATCTGAAGCATATTCTTTGTGAATGTACTAAGGTACATAGGAGTTCATCAACGAGAATCCAATAAAGAGCTTTTCAGCTTTTATAGATGCTAAAGGCTAGTAATTTGAACTGAGTGAATTCGCAACGAGGACTGATGCAACTAGTGTTCAAGGTAAAACCAAAAAGAAAATAATGCCAGATATAAATGATTTAATATTTACAATTAACAATAATATGTAAAAAAATAGTTATAATATAGAATTAAATTAAGTCTTCCGTGTAGATTGAGCCTGTTTTTATTTCATGACTGTTCCTGCAGAATCGCTTCCTGTTGTTCCCTTTTTTTATTTTATTTTTTTCCTCCGCCTTTCATTGATGTAAATGTATGATCCTTCATCTATTCTGTAGTTATTTCGCTACAGATTTTTTGAATTTTATGTAATTGAAACTGCCTCCGGTTACGAAAAAATAAAAAAAAACAATAAAAAAGAGGAATAAAACTCCAGAGAAAAATAAACGATAGCCGTCAAACATAAGATAGTTTTTCAAGGAAACGACACTATTCAGATAGTTATGATCGACAAGTACCTACTATCACAGAGGTTCGGAAACACTAATAGACGTTCCATCCGAATGACTCATTGACTGAGAGGTTTCAAATCTATTAAAATAATTCTGAGGCTATTCGTATAGCTGATTCATAAGTCCCATCCGAAGGAAATATGAACTTCGACTTTCTTACTCCAAACTATAAATACTAAAATATGCAACAGGTTTGCATATATGCCCCATCCGAAGGACATATTAGATATGAACTTTTAATATTAAAAAATAATATCTTTAATATCAGCCACTTGAAGCTCTTACATATATTAAATACATCATGTAAAAATCTGAAGCATATTCTTTGTGAATGTACTAAGGTACATAGGAGTTCATCAACGAGAATCCAATAAAGAGCATTTCAGCTATCATAAATCCTAAAGAATAGTAATTTGAACGGAATGAATTCGCAACGAGGACTGATGCAACTAGTGTTTAAGGTAAAACCAAAAAGAAAATAATGGTAGAAATAAATGATTTAATATTTACAATTAACAATAATATGTAAAAAAAATACTTATAATATAGAATTAAATTAAGTCTTCCGTTTAGATTGAGCCTGTTTTTATTTCATGACTGTTCCTGCAGAATCGCTACCCGTTGTTCCCTTTTTTTTTTCTCCGCCGTTCATTGATGTCAATGTATGATCCTACATCTATTCTGTAGTTATTTCGCTACAGATTTTTTGAAATTTATGTAATTGAAATTGCCTCTGGTTACGAATAAATAAAAAATAAAAATAAAAAAAAACAATAAAAAAGAGGAATAAAACTCCAGAGAAAAATAAACGATAGCCGTCAAACATAAGATAGTTTTTCAAGGAAACGACACTATTCAGATAGTTATGATCGACAAGTACCTACTATCACAGAGGTTCGGAAACACTAATAGACGTTCCATCCGAATGACTCATTGACTGAGAGGTTTCAAATCTATTAAAATAATTCTGAGGCTATTCGTATAGCTGATTCATAAGTCCCATCCGAAGGAAATATGAACTTCGACTTTCTTACTCCAAACTATAAATACTAAAATATGCAACAGGTTTGCATATATGCCCCATCCGAAGGACATATTAGATATGAACTTTTAATATTAAAAAATAATATCTTTAATATCAGCCACTTGAAGCTCTTACATATATTAAATACATTATGTAAAAATCTGAAGCATATTCTTTGTGAATGTACTAAGGTACATAGGAGTTCATCAACGAGAATCCAATAAAGAGCATTTCAGCTATCATAAATCCTAAAGAATAGTAATTTGAACGGAATGAATTCGCAACGAGGACTGATGCAACTAGTGTTTAAGGTAAAACCAAAAAGAAAATAATGGTAGAAATAAATGATTTAATATTTACAATTAACAATAATATGTAAAAAAAATACTTATAATATAGAATTAAATTAAGTCTTCCGTTTAGATTGAGCCTGTTTTTATTTCATGACTGTTCCTGCAGAATCGCTACCCGTTGTTCCCTTTTTTTTTTCTCCGCCGTTCATTGATGTCAATGTATGATCCTACATCTATTCTGTAGTTATTTCGCTACAGATTTTTTGAAATTTATGTAATTGAAATTGCCTCTGGTTACGAATAAATAAAAAATAAAAATAAAAAAGAAAAATAAAAAAGAAAAAGAAAACAAGAAAAAAAAAAAACAATAAAAAAGAGGAATAAAACTCCAGAGAAAAATAAACGATAGCCGTCAAACATAAGATAGTTTTTCAAGGAAACGACACTATTCAGATAGTTATGATCGACAAGTACCTACTATCACAGAGGTTCGGAAACACTAATAGACGTTCCATCCGAATGACTCATTGACTGAGAGGTTTCAAATCTATTAAAATAATTCTGAGGCTATTCGTATAGCTGATTCATAAGTCCCATCCGAAGGAAATATGAACTTCGACTTTCTTACTCCAAACTATAAATACTAAAATATGCAACAGGTTTGCATATATGCCCCATCCGAAGGACATATTAGATATGAACTTTTAATATTAAAAAATAATATCTTTAATATCAGCCACTTGAAGCTCTTACATATATTAAATACATTATGTAAAAATCTGAAGCATATTCTTTGTGAATGTACTAAGGTACATAGGAGTTCATCAACGAGAATCCAATAAAGAGCATTTCAGCTATCATAAATCCTAAAGAATAGTAATTTGAACGGAATGAATTCGCAACGAGGACTGATGCAACTAGTGTTTAAGGTAAAACCAAAAAGAAAATAATGGTAGAAATAAATGATTTAATATTTACAATTAACAATAATATGTAAAAAAAATACTTATAATATAGAATTAAATTAAGTCTTCCGTTTAGATTGAGCCTGTTTTTATTTCATGACTGTTCCTGCAGAATCGCTACCCGTTGTTCCCTTTTTTTTTTCTCCGCCGTTCATTGATGTCAATGTATGATCCTACATCTATTCTGTAGTTATTTCGCTACAGATTTTTTGAAATTTATGTAATTGAAATTGCCTCTGGTTACGAATAAATAAAAAATAAAAATAAAAAAGAAAAATAAAAAAGAAAAAGAAAACTCCAGAGAAAAATAAACGATAGCCGTCAAACATAAGATAGTCTTTCAAGGAAACGACACTATTCAGATAGTTATGATCGGCAAGTACCTTCTATCACAATGCTTCGGAAACACTAATATACGTTCCATCAAAATGACTGATTGACTGAGAGGTTTCTACTCTATTAAAATAATCCTGAGGCTACTCGTATAGCGGATTCATAAGTCCCATCCGAAGGGAATATGAACTTCGACTTTCTTACTCCAAACTATAAATACTAAAATATGCAACAGGTTTGCATATATGTCCCATCCGAAGGACATATTAGATATGAACTTTTAATATCTTATCCACTTGAAGCTCTTACATATATTAAATAAATCATGTAAAAATCTGAAGCATATTCTTTGTGAATGTACTACGGTACATAGGAGTTCATCAACGAGAATCCAATAAAGAGCTTTTCAGCTATCATAGATCCTAAAGGATAGTAATTTGACCGGAATGAATTCGCAACGAGGACTGATGCAACTAGTGTTCAAGGTAAAACCAAAAAGAAAATAATGCCAGATATAAATGATTTAATATTTACAATTAACAATAATATGTAAAAAAATACTTATAATATAGAATTAAATTAAGTCTTCCGTGTAGATTGAGCCTGTTTTTATTTCATGACTGTTCCTGCAGAATCGCTTCCTGTTGTTCCCTTTTTTTATTTTATTTTTTTCCTCCGCCTTTCATTGATGTAAATGTATGATCCTTCATCTATTCTGTAGTTATTTCGCTACAGATTTTTTGAATTTTATGTAATTGAAACTGCCTCCGGTTACGAAAAAATAAAAAAAAACAATAAAAAAGAGGAATAAAACTCCAGAGAAAAATAAACGATAGCCGTCAAACATAAGATAGTTTTTCAAGGAAACGACACTATTCAGATAGTTATGATCGACAAGTACCTACTATCACAGAGGTTCGGAAACACTAATAGACGTTCCATCCGAATGACTCATTGACTGAGAGGTTTCAAATCTATTAAAATAATTCTGAGGCTATTCGTATAGCTGATTCGTAAGTCCCATCCGAAGGAAATATGAACTTCGACTTTCTTACTCCAAACTATAAATACTAAAATATGCAACAGGTTTGCATATATGCCCCATCCGAAGGACATATTAGATATGAACTTTTAATATTAAAAAATAATATCTTTAATATCAGCCACTTGAAGCTCTTACATATATTAAATAAATCATGTAAAAATCTGAAGCATATTCTTTGTGAATGTACTAAGGTACATAGGAGTTCATCAACGAGAATCCAATAAAGAGCATTTCAGCTATCATAAATCCTAAAGAATAGTAATTTGAACGGAATGAATTCGCAACGAGGACTGATGCAACTAGTGTTTAAGGTAAAACCAAAAAGAAAATAATGGTAGAAATAAATGATTTAATATTTACAATTAACAATAATATGTAAAAAAAATACTTATAATATAGAATTAAATTAAGTCTTCCGTTTAGATTGAGCCTGTTTTTATTTCATGACTGTTCCTGCAGAATCGCTACCCGTTGTTCCCTTTTTTTTTTCTCCGCCGTTCATTGATGTCAATGTATGATCCTACATCTATTCTGTAGTTATTTCGCTACAGATTTTTTGAAATTTGTGTAATTGAAATTGCCTCTGGTTACGAATAAATAAAAAATAAAAATAAAAAAAAAAATAAAAAAGAAAAAGAAAACTCCAGAGAAAAATAAACGATAGCCGTCAAACATAAGATAGTCTTTCAAGGAAACGACACTATTCAGATAGTTATGATCGGCAAGTACCTTCTATCACAATGCTTCGGAAACACTAATATACGTTCCATCAAAATGACTGATTGACTGAGAGGTTTCTACTCTATTAAAATAATCCTGAGGCTACTCGTATAGCGGATTCATAAGTCCCATCCGAAGGGAATATGAACTTCGACTTTCTTACTCCAAACTATAAATACTAAAATATGCAACAGGTTTGCATATATGTCCCATCCGAAGGACATATTAGATATGAACTTTTAATATCTTATCCACTTGAAGCTCTTACATATATTAAATAAATCATGTAAAAATCTGAAGCATATTCTTTGTGAATGTACTACGGTACATAGGAGTTCATCAACGAGAATCCAATAAAGAGCTTTTCAGCTATCATAGATCCTAAAGGATAGTAATTTGACCGGAATGAATTCGCAACGAGGACTGATGCAACTAGTGTTCAAGGTAAAACCAAAAAGAAAATAATGCCAGATATAAATGATTTAATATTTACAATTACCAATAATATGTAAAAAAATACTTATAATATAGAATTAAATTAAGTCTTCCGTGTAGATTGAGCCTGTTTTTATTTCATGACTGTTCCTGCAGAATCGCTTCCTGTTGTTCCCTTTTTTTTTTTTTTTTTTTTCCTCCGCCTTTCATTGATGTAAATGTATGATCCTTCATCTATTCTGTAGTTATTTCGCTACAGATTTTTTGAATTTTATGTAATTGAAACTGCCTCCGGTTACGAAAAAATAAAAAAAAACAATAAAAAAGAGGAATATAACTCCAGAGAAAAATAAACGATAGCCGTCAAACATAAGATAGTCTTTCAAGGAAACGACACTATTCAGATAGTTATGATCGACAAGTACCTACTATCACAGAGGTTCGGAATCACTAATAGACGTTCCATCCGAATGACTGATTGACTGAGAGGTTTCAAATCTATTAAAATAATTCTGAGGCTATTCGTATAGGTGATTCATAAGTCCCATCCGAAGGAAATATGAACTTCGACTTTCCTACTCCAAACTATAAATACTAAAATATGCAACAGGTTTGCATATATGTCCCATCCGAAGGAAATATTGGATATGAATTTTAATATCATAAATAATACCTTAGCCACTTGAAGCTCCTACCTATATGAAATAAATCATGTAAAAATCTGAAGCATATTCTTTGTGAATGTACTAAGGTACATAGGAGTTCATCAACGAGAATCCAATAAAGAGCTTTTCAGCTTTTATAGATGCTAAAGGCTAGTAATTTGAACTGAGTGAATTCGCAACGAGGACTGATGCAACTAGTGTTCAAGGTAAAACCAAAAAGAAAATAATGCCAGATATAAATGATTTAATATTTACAATTAACAATAATATGTAAAAAAATACTTATAATATAGAATTAAATTAAGTCTTCCGTGTAGATTGAGCCTGTTTTTATTTCATGACTGTTCCTGCAGAATCGCTTCCTGTTGTTCCCTTTTTTTATTTTATTTTTTTCCTCCGCCTTTCATTGATGTAAATGTATGATCCTTCATCTATTCTGTAGTTATTTCGCTACAGATTTTTTGAATTTTATGTAATTGAAACTGCCTCCGGTTACGAAAAAATAAAAAAAAACAATAAAAAAGAGGAATAAAACTCCAGAGAAAAATAAACGATAGCCGTCAAACATAAGATAGTTTTTCAAGGAAACGACACTATTCAGATAGTTATGATCGACAAGTACCTACTATCACAGAGGTTCGGAAACACTAATAGACGTTCCATCCGAATGACTCATTGACTGAGAGGTTTCAAATCTATTAAAATAATTCTGAGGCTATTCGTATAGCTGATTCATAAGTCCCATCCGAAGGAAATATGAACTTCGACTTTCTTACTCCAAACTATAAATACTAAAATATGCAACAGGTTTGCATATATGCCCCATCCGAAGGACATATTAGATATGAACTTTTAATATTAAAAAATAATATCTTTAATATCAGCCACTTGAAGCTCTTACATATATTAAATACATCATGTAAAAATCTGAAGCATATTCTTTGTGAATGTACTAAGGTACATAGGAGTTCATCAACGAGAATCCAATAAAGAGCATTTCAGCTATCATAAATCCTAAAGAATAGTAATTTGAACGGAATGAATTCGCAACGAGGACTGATGCAACTAGTGTTTAAGGTAAAACCAAAAAGAAAATAATGGTAGAAATAAATGATTTAATATTTACAATTAACAATAATATGTAAAAAAAATACTTATAATATAGAATTAAATTAAGTCTTCCGTTTAGATTGAGCCTGTTTTTATTTCATGACTGTTCCTGCAGAATCGCTACCCGTTGTTCCCTTTTTTTTTTCTCCGCCGTTCATTGATGTCAATGTATGATCCTACATCTATTCTGTAGTTATTTCGCTACAGATTTTTTGAAATTTATGTAATTGAAATTGCCTCTGGTTACGAATAAATAAAAAATAAAAATAAAAAAGAAAAATAAAAAAGAAAAAGAAAACTCCAGAGAAAAATAAACGATAGCCGTCAAACATAAGATAGTCTTTCAAGGAAACGACACTATTCAGATAGTTATGATCGACAAGTACCTACAGAGGTTCGGAATCACTAATAGACGTTCCATCCGAATGACTGATTGACTGAGAGGTTTCAAATCTATTAAAATAATTCTGAGGCTATTCGTATAGGTGATTCATAAGTCCCATCCGAAGGAAATATGAACTTCGACTTTCCTACTCCAAACTATAAATACTAAAATATGCAACAGGTTTGCATATATGTCCCATCCGAAGGAAATATTGGATATGAATTTTAATATCATAAATAATACCTTAGCCACTTGAAGCTCCTACCTATATGAAATAAATCATGTAAAAATCTGAAGCATATTCTTTGTGAATGTACTAAGGTACATAGGAGTTCATCAACGAGAATCCAATAAAGAGCTTTTCAGCTTTTATAGATGCTAAAGGATAGTAATTTGAACTGAGTGAATTCGCAACGAGGACTGATGCAACTAGTGTTCAAGGTAAAACCAGAAAGAAAATAATGCCAGATATAAATGATTTAATATTTACAATTAACAATAATATGTAAAAAAATACTTATAATATAGAATTAAATTAAGTCTTCCGTGTAGATTGAGCCTGTTTTTATTTCATGACTGTTCCTGCAGAATCGCTTCCTGTTGTTCCCTTTTTTTATTTTATTTTTTTCCTCCGCCTTTCATTGATGTAAATGTATGATCCTTCATCTATTCTGTAGTTATTTCGCTACAGATTTTTTGAATTTTATGTAATTGAAACTGCCTCCGGTTACGAAAAAATAAAAAAAAACAATAAAAAAGAGGAATATAACTCCAGAGAAAAATAAACGATAGCCGTCAAACATAAGATAGTCTTTCAAGGAAACGACACTATTCAGATAGTTATGATCGACAAGTACCTACAGAGGTTCGGAATCACTAATAGACGTTCCATCCGAATGACTGATTGACTGAGAGGTTTCAAATCTATTAAAATAATTCTGAGGCTATTCGTATAGGTGATTCATAAGTCCCATCCGAAGGAAATATGAACTTCGACTTTCCTACTCCAAACTATAAATACTAAAATATGCAACAGGTTTGCATATATGTCCCATCCGAAGGAAATATTGGATATGAATTTTAATATCATAAATAATACCTTAGCCACTTGAAGCTCCTACCTATATGAAATAAATCATGTAAAAATCTGAAGCATATTCTTTGTGAATGTACTAAGGTACATAGGAGTTCATCAACGAGAATCCAATAAAGAGCTTTTCAGCTTTTATAGATGCTAAAGGCTAGTAATTTGAACTGAGTGAATTCGCAACGAGGACTGATGCAACTAGTGTTCAAGGTAAAACCAGAAAGAAAATAATGCCAGATATAAATGATTTAATATTTACAATTAACAATAATATGTAAAAAAATACTTATAATATAGAATTAAATTAAGTCTTCCGTGTAGATTGAGCCTGTTTTTATTTCATGACTGTTCCTGCAGAATCGCTTCCTGTTGTTCCCTTTTTTTATTTTATTTTTTTCCTCCGCCTTTCATTGATGTAAATGTATGATCCTTCATCTATTCTGTAGTTATTTGGCTACAGATTTTTTGAATTTTATGTAATTGAAACTGCCTCTGGTTACGAAAAAATAAAAAAAAACAATAAAAAAGAGGAATAAAACTACAGAGAAAAATAAACGATAGCCGTCAAACATAAGATAGTCTTTCAAGGAAACGACACTATTCAGATAGTTATGATCGACAAGTACCTACTATCACAGAGGTTCGGAATCACTAATAGACGTTCCATCAGAATGACTGATTGACTGAGAGGTTTCAAATCTATTAAAATAATTCTGAGGCTATTCGTATAGGTGATTCATAAGTCCCATCCGAAGGAAATATGAACTTCGACTTTCCTACTCCAAACTATAAATACTCAAATATGCAACAGGTTTGCATATATGTCCCATCCGAAGGACATATTAGATATGAACTTTTAATATTAAAAAATAATATCTTAGCCACTTGAAGCTCCTACCTATATTAAATAAATCATGTAAAAATCTGAAGCATATTCTTTGTGAATGTACTAAGGTACATAGGAGTTCATCAACGAGAATCCAATAAGGAGCCTTTCAGCTATCATAGATACTAAAGGCTAGTAATTTGAACGGAATGAATTCGCAACGAGGACTGATGCAACTAGTGTTCAAGGTAAAACCAAAAAGAAAATAATGCTAGATATAAATGATTTAATATTTACAATTAACGATAATATGTAAAAAAATACTTATAATATAGAATTAAATTAAGTCTTCCGTGTAGATTGAGCCTGTTTTTATTTCATGACTGTTCCTGCAGAATCGCTTCCTGTTGTTCCATTTTTTTTTTTTTTTTTTTTTCCTCCGTTTTTCATTGATGTAAATGTATGATCCTTCATCTATTCTGTAGTTATTTCGCTACAGATTTTTTGAATTTTATGTAATTGAAACTGCCTCCGGTTACGAAAAAATAAAAAAAAACAATAAAAAAGAGGAATATAACTCCAGAGAAAAATAAACGATAGCCGTCAAACATAAGATAGTCTTTCAAGGAAACGACACTATTCAGATAGTTATGATCGGCAAGTACCTTCTATCACAATGCTTCGGAAACACTAATATACGTTACATCAAAATGACTGATTGACTGAGAGGTTTCTACTCTATTAAAATAATCCTGAGGCTACTCGTATAGCGGATTCATAAGTCCCATCCGAAGGGAATATGAACTTCGACTTTCTTACTCCAAACTATAAATACTAAAATATGCAACAGGTTTGCATATATGCCCCATCCGAAGGACATATTAGATATGAACTTTTAATATCATAAATAATATCTTATCCACTTGAAGCTCTTACATATATTAAATAAATCATGTAAAAATCTGAAGCATATTCTTTGTGAATGTACTACGGTACATAGGAGTTCATCAACGAGAATCCAATAAAGAGCTTTTCAGCTATGATAGATCCTAAAGGATAGTAATTTGACCGGAATGAATTCGCAACGAGGACTGATGCAACTAGTGTTCAAGGTAAAACCAAAAAGAAAATAATGCCAGATATAAATGATTTAATATTTACAATTAACAATAATATGTAAAAAAATACTTATAATATAGAATTAAATTAAGTCTTCCGTGTAGATTGAGCCTGTTTTTATTTCATGACTGTTCCTGCAGAATCGCTTCCTGTTGTCCCTTTTTTTTTTTTTTTTTTTTTCCTCCGCCTTTCATTGATGTAAATGTATGATCCTTCATCTATTCTGTAGTTATTTCGCTACAGATTTTTTGAATTTTATGTAATTGAAACTGCCTCCGGTTACGAAAAAATAAAAAAAAACAATAAAAAAGAGGAATATAACTCCAGAGAAAAATAAACGATAGCCGTCAAACATAAGATAGTCTTTCAAGGAAACGACACTATTCAGATAGTTATGATCGACAAGTACCTACAGAGGTTCGGAATCACTAATAGACGTTCCATCCGAATGACTGATTGACTGAGAGGTTTCAAATCTATTAAAATAATTCTGAGGCTATTCGTATAGGTGATTCATAAGTCTCATCCGAAGGAAATATGAACTTCGACTTTCCTACTCCAAACTATAAATACTAAAATATGCAACAGGTTTGCATATATGTCCCATCCGAAGGAAATATTGGATATGAATTTTAATATCATAAATAATACCTTAGCCACTTGAAGCTCCTACCTATATGAAATAAATCATGTAAAAATCTGAAGCATATTCTTTGTGAATGTACTAAGGTACATAGGAGTTCATCAACGAGAATCCAATAAAGAGCTTTTCAGCTTTTATAGATGCTAAAGGCTAGTAATTTGAACTGAGTGAATTCGCAACGAGGACTGATGCAACTAGTGTTCAAGGTAAAACCAGAAAGAAAATAATGCCAGATATAAATGATTTAATATTTACAATTAACAATAATATGTAAAAAAATACTTATAATATAGAATTAAATTAAGTCTTCCGTGTAGATTGAGCCTGTTTTTATTTCATGACTGTTCCTGCAGAATCGCTTCCTGTTGTTCCCTTTTTTTATTTTATTTTTTTCCTCCGCCTTTCATTGATGTAAATGTATGATCCTTCATCTATTCTGTAGTTATTTCGCTACAGATTTTTTGAATTTTATGTAATTGAAACTGCCTCCGGTTACGAAAAAATAAAAAAATACAATAAAAAAGAGGAATAAAACTCCAGAGAAAAATAAACGATAGCCGTCAAACATAAGATAGTCTTTCAAGGAAACGACACTATTCAGATAGTTATGATCGACAAGTACCTACTATCACAGAGGTTCGGAAACACTAATAGACGTTCCATCCGAATGACTTATAGACTGAGAGGTTTCAAATCTATTAAAATAATTCTGAGGCTATTCGTATAGCTGATTCATAAGTCCCAACCGAAGGAAATATGAACTTCGACTTTCTTACTCCAAACTATAAATACTAAAATATGCAACAGGTTTGCATATATGCCCCATCCGAAGGACATATTAGATATGAACTTTTAATATTAAAAAATAATATCTTAGCCACTTGAAGCTCTTACATATATTAAATAAATCATGTAAAAATCTAAGGCATATTCTTTGTGAATGTACTAAGGTACATAGGAGTTCATCAACGAGAATCCAATAAGGAGCCTTTCAGCTATCATAGATCCTAAAGGCTAGTAATTTGAACGGAATGAATTCGCAACGAGGACTGATGCAACTAGTGTTCAAGGTAAAACCAAAAAGAAAATAATGCTAGATATAAATGATTTAATATTTACAATTAACAATAATATGTAAAAAAATACTTATAATATAGAATTAAATTAAGTCTTCCGTGTAGATTGAGCCTGTTTTTATTTCATGACTGTTCCTGCACAATCGCTTCCTGTTGTTCCCTTTTTTTTTTTTTTTTTTTTTCCTCCGCCTTTCATTTATGTAAATGTATGATCCTTCATCTATTCTGTAGTTA